>DWRA01000005.1:0-58301 GCA_018250295.1 Spathilepia clonius
TGTTAAGGAAAACTTTCAACGAAAATTAGTTCGAACAATATACGGTTAACAGTTTTTGAGATATAGCACTTTTTCAAAAACCGAATAAAATATCTTTGTAATTCGTACAATATTATGGAAAAAAAATGTTGTTGGTGGTTGGAAAATTGTTCGACTTTATTTATTATTTAGTGATAATGCTTCGGAACCCTTCGCCTGCGAGTCTGACTCGCACTTGGACGGTTTTTTTAAAGTTATAACCTAATCGGGATATATTTGCTTACTTGTTAATATGTATAACCTAAGCGTATTGTATGCAATTTATATTACGGCAAAAAAATCGAATAGAAAGTTTAACTGCAAATACCTCTGGAGGTGACAAATTAAACCGCAAATAGTGCATTTAAAATATCGATATTAATTTATTTAATGCTCGTAAAATTGCATGTTTTATGAGAATTATGGTTCAATATCATTTAGACTCTATAAAGTAAATGATAGGGCATGAAATGTCTTGGACGCAAGCCATCCTTAAGCTACGTGTGTCGCGTATCGTGATGCGATTGTGACGTAACGACACTCCCACAAATACAGGTTGATTAAAATTGTATAAACCGTCCATTACAAGATTGTTACCGCAATCAATAATACGAGTTATTTTTCAATATAAATAAATAAACATGACAATAAATAAGCCACCTCAAGTTGACTTAACTATACTATATACACGTATTTTATAAGTCGCACATATCTTTATATGAATAAAAGGTCAATGTTCAAATTGTTTTTAATTTTTATAACATATTTTATATTTCTATTTTTTTCTTTTTATTTTTATTGTTACTTAACCTAACTTCACAAAATGTTCATAATAGGATTAGTACTCTATTCTGAGACCTAAATCTTAACACTTGAGTCATAAATCTATCTAAGACTTGAAAAAGATTTTTGTATTGAACCAAGACAGACAACACTCTTTACCAAACTATACGATTGGTGTTTATAAAAGCCTAAGTAGTACTTATGCACCTTTTCATGGTTCAAGAGTTTGAACTGCTGAGTTTTGACTGCCGCTTACCGACTTCACATAGATCGAGTCGATCTATGTATACCTAATGAAATATAGTGTAATATAATTGTTGATTATACTATCACTTGTTCGTCAAATAGTTATTACTTACTGTATTCCCGCACTTGGTCTTGTATATCGTGATATAATTTTTGATACGCCGTCTGCCCTATGTTATAGGTGTAAGGTTATACACACCAAATACTGAAGCAATAACGCCCTGTATAAAGTGCGGTCAAGCACCCGAAACAATCGCTTTATTCATTGCGCCTTCGTTTGGGTATTAACTCTTACGCAGGTGCGTTCATATGTAACGTCGCTTCTACCGCGTGTTTGCTAAAATATAATGTAAACGGTCACCGTATCACTACCGCTCAATGTACTAGTACATAAGTACATGCTTCTGGCTTCATCGATTAATATCATCTGTACATTGTTTGTGTCCAACGGTATTGACAAAAAAATTAAAATACCACTTTGTCTTTTTTAAGAATTTGAAGTATGCGCCTCACTTGTTGTTATACAAACCTTGTCGCATAAAAACATAACCCTCATAACGCCGTATAAGGTTGCAGTTATACCTGAGGTAGTCATTGTAACGTCCTGCCCTCTGATTGGTAAGCCTTGTGTAAGTAGCTTCGTCATCATATCATACAACACTTATCACGATCAAATCACGAACAATTCTATTCTACGATTTAAATTTTAAAATATAATCGTTTTAAATGTACGAAAATTACAGTTAAAACTGAATACACATTTTTAAACTCACATTCGAGGGTCAATAAGGTGAAGGTTGACAAAGTAATATAGCTTTACGAAAATCTGTCTAGCTTTCTAGTTACCAGAGTTGAAGAAGAAGACAATGTGGAACTTTTATAGACAGTATTTTCATTTGACGCTAATAAACTTAGCTGTAATTTTGTGAAAAGTGATCAGGGTAACGGTTATCTATTTACATTTAGGATATAATAAGAATCGTCTATTCGTAGCTGGATTTGATCATAAATAAGAAGAAAGATTTAAGTAAGCGGGAAAGTTAATTGACACAACGTACTACTGCGGGTCAAAAACCCCAAACAAAAGCCTCAATTAGTCCACGTTTGGGTATAAAGGCTGCCGCAGGTGTTAGCGGGTAAGGTCAGGCGATAGAGTCGCCGGTACAAGTGGACTTATAAATATTCGCAATATCTGTACAGGTTTATGGATACTTAATTGTTATTATTAAATAAAAAACAAAGGGTTTACGTATCTGGGATTTTAGGGCAGTATTATCCGAGTTATAAAAATTGTAATTTAGAAACAGAAAAAAAATCAAAATAAAATAGTTTTTTCAGTTAAATTGTCTAGCTTGAGATCCGATCATGTCGTATTATAAGAAAAAATAATGCTATTGATAATTTTGAAGTGCCTCCGTAAGTCTACGTAAATAAATACACAGATCATATCAACTTTCATTAAAAACAATAAAAAATAGAGCTTCCAAATAGGCCGACAAATTTCAAGTCCGTAATTGGCCAGTCTATGAGCTATTGATATTGTGATGCCACAGGGGTCCTCAAGGTTATTGAAAAGAGCGTTTTTGCACTTTTTTAAGCTATTTGATAGCATTCCGGGAATGCCTTATTAGGAACCATACCATTTGCGTCCATATTATGTAGGAAGAGTCTGTTTTAAATTCTGCTCTCTATACCTTGACTGAAAGTTAGATCCAGTTATGCTTATTACAAAGGAGACTAATTGGTTTTAACGTATATTGTAAGTTAATAGATCTCAAATATGTAATAAATCTACAAATTTGCGTTTGGCCACTGTGGTGGACTGTCGTTAACTTGCTAGGCATGGGTCTCTTTAACAGGAGGTCAGGGAGGATGAATTGGTCAGTAAAGGGTTGTAGGTGAAATATATCTAGGTTTTTATTATTCGGAAGCTTAGATGGTTTTGCTCTAACAAGTCTGGCTTACAAAACGCACCATCTCTTGGCACATGAGGCGTTTCAATGACTAGTCTCTAATAGTAATGCATATATGTACATACTTATGGGCACTTCTTTATTAGGACGACATGACACCTCACGTTGTAGGCACCACCGTACCACATCGGCACCTATTTGGTCAACATTAATATAACCACAAGTAAAGGACAAAATGTATAAAAGGAAGTTTATGTGAGTACATAATACATATAAAAATGCTGGCACAACACCGGCATGTTGTTGCCGACGCCGGCGGTCAGCGCTGACACCAGTCGGTGTGGCGCCGGGCCAGTAAGACATCGAATAGTTCAAATTTGCAAAATTGTGCATCCACAGATGTCATTGCCGTTGCCGTGCCGGTGTCGCGTCGTTCCAATGAAAAAAGAGCCTATAACCGATTGCAGATGAAACTTTTTTTGCATCAAAATCTAATTCTAAATATTACTACAATGGCATTTCGAAGATTTCGTTTTTTAACTTCATCAAACTTCATAATATCGTATTGGAACTAACATTTAGTTAATTGGAATATTTGGGGTTATTATAAAATGTAGATACCGTACACTTGACATACTTTTCTTTCAAGGGACTCATCTGTTTGTAGTATAAAAGTCAGTATGAGTATTTGAAATGTAACATTACTTTTACTTGGCAAATAGAAAGGTCATCGTTAATGTACACAAGAACCACGCAAACTTTATTACATTGGCATAAAGTCTAAATTTGTTTAATACTGGATTCACTTATCACCCAATTGACAAGTTTTACATTTCGCACAAAGGTACTAATACAGTTTTCTATTGTTGGTTTTTCAAACGAGGCCTCTTGGTAAATATTTTTAGAATTTTGGTAAAAACGAAAGTAATTTTCTTATATTTTATAATTGAAGTTTGAGTACTTAAAAAGCGGAAAACAGACTTGAAGCTCGTGGAGGTCTTGTCTCATATACAAGACAAGGCTCGAGGCGCAGCAGAAGCTAGCCCTGCGAGTGATTGTAGAAGCGGGACGCTACGTCAGGAACGACGTGGTTAAACGCGACCTTAAGATTGAGATGGTCGAGGAGTTTGTAGTAAGCCTCGCTCATTGAATATACGTGCAGGCGGAGGCGGATCGTACTCCCATTTAAAGAGGCTCGCGCCTCCACGCTATCGACCACATGGCTTCTCCCGCGGACGCTCTCTGGCCAGATTACCCCCAACCACCGGAAGAACGATCGTCAGTTCGGTAGCGACGTATAAGTGCCGAATCCCTTACTAACTATCAAAAGTGGGGTGGTAGTATATCAAGACGCGGAATCGTCATGGACAGATGTGTATATTTTATTTTCCTGATCACGGGGCCGTCGGCCGCAATGTGTTTATGTGTGGTGAATCCAGGCTGACTGGTTGCAAGCAAGGCACGGCTCTCGAGAGGTGTTTTTATATTATAAAAAACTATAAAAATTAAATTTGAACTCGTAAAGTTTAGTTGCAAATAGAAGAAAAATCTGCATCTAAATCTCAATTACTACGCTGTACAACTTCATTAACAAACAAACGTTTTAATTGTCGTAGCACGCCGTTACAAATTCTGAACCTACATCCGAAGCACTTATCTAGTAGAAAAGACATCAACGCGTTACTGACCTACTGAGTGACGTGTGTGCGTCGACTTGTTACGACTTGTAGTAATTACACATGTGTGTACGTACGTACGCGTATTTGTAAATGTGTGTTGTATTGTGTGAGTAAGTGAATGTGTGGGTATACATAAACGGCTTTTTCTTATCCTACAGACATTGAATAAGCGTTTGTAGTATTTCAATATTAAAAAAGTATGCTAAGTTCTAAATAAATATGTAGACTCGGTTCGATTATTAATTGCTAACTTTTTGTCATGACAACGCCCTGTTAAGGCAAATATAATAAACGTTTTCAACGACTCCTTTTTACAAACAAGAGAATTTCAATTTCAACTTTTCTTTTTACTTTTACGGACGATTCGTTTAAAAGGTTATTTTCATACGTTTTTGGTTAATTGAAAAAGTCCTCGTTTCATATTGATTTAATTATGTATTATTATGTTAAATATATTAGAGCCCATTACTGCAATAACTGTATAATGTTTTTTTAATATGACTAAGACGTAATTATTATTGGTATACTAATATTAATTCTGAGGACATGTTATAATTTTATTATAGTCAATAAATAATTATTAATTTTAACATACATATGCATACACGTAAATGGAAAGAAAAAATGTAAACCCATTTTATTAACGATTTCATACAATTATTACTTTGTTCTCTGCCGGTCTAATACTTCCATCTTGACTTTAATATCGTACAAATTTCTCTTCCTATATAAATATATGTACAATTTTCACAATTCAAATTATTATCTAATCTTATATATTTTAGTAGCTTTGATTTCAAGTACGGGTACTAAAATGCAACTTGAAACCAGATTTTAAAGTTAAGCAGTAATTCAACAATATATTTTTACAGTCAGTACTACATAGTAATTTTCTAGCAACTGATTAGATGAATATTGTATTGGCTGAAAAACTGTAATTGTTTAAACCCGGCTTAAGCTTGGTTACTTTTATTCGCATCCAAATTAAGGTATTCATATTAATATGCAGACTTTTCATCTTAATATTCAACAAGCGGACGTCTGGAGTCATTACGCTGATTATTAAGATATCTCCATCAATTGACCCACTAAAGTAAGCTATATATATAAAAGGCAACGTCCTGACATAATCACTCATCTTAAGTTAATAATAATATCTTGATATTCAATCTCCATAGTTTAAGAGAGTAGTTTTGTGTGGAAAAAAATATTTTTGTGGTAACGTTTATTTAAAATTAATACCGTTAGAAATACTTGTATTTTAGGTTTTTTCTATTCCAACTCATATGGGCTAAGGGACCACTTAAATAATTACCATAGATGTACTTTGCCAATGTCAATGATCTTCAATCACACTAGAAAACAAAGACAAAAGCGGATACCAGATTGACAATATACATGCAGGAGTAAGACAGTAGGTACATGTAAAAAATCACTTTGTCTGTTGTTAATTGGAGAACATTTTTATATTTAAAGGAGGTAATTTATCTGTGCGGCAGTTGGTGTCAAGTTTCAGCTATGGTTAATGTTACTTAACTTTTCGGTTAAGAGAAATTACTTAAAAAATTGGGAACAAACTTTTTAAATGACCAAATCGACGTAAGTTAACTCGAAGGTTAACTTATGATAGAAGAAAATTTAGATATTTTTATGTAAATTATAGCAACAAGCGAGTGTTTTTTAAAAATTCAGTTTAATTAAACATTATTTCGTATATTTTGTAAAATTAGGATTAACCTATATCGCATTCATCCGCGTCCAAAATGTGTTATGGTATATATGTCTAAGCCGTGCGTCGTGCGCCGCCCACCCTCCCACATAGTACACGTGCGTATGTAATGAATAAACATATGCATTGCCAAGCACAATATATTTATTCTGTCTATAGATAGGGCGGGGCATAGTACACGATTTAGAAATACATACATATTGCTAGCTTTTAGATCTGGTTAAACCCTTCTACCACTCTTCAACGGTACTTCAGCAGCACAGTAAATTATAGGATCTCCATCATTGCTTCATATTAACACTTGTACACTACTGATAACTGTAAGCAGAGATAGCCTAGTGGTTGAAACTCGGCCTATCCATCGAAAGGTCCAAGTTGCGAACTTAAGGCACGCACGTCTAATTAAAAAAAATGTGTATATTAGAGATTAATTAATACTTGCCTTAATAGTGAAGGAAAACAATATGAGGACACCTACACGCCTAAGAGTTATTTAATTGTAATGTCTACCAATTAACACTTGGCTTACGCCGTAGACTATGGCCTAAACCCTTCTAGCTCCGAGAGGAGACGAGTTCCCAGCAGTGACATAATAATTGGTTGACAACACTTATAAAGCCGTATCTGCCAATGAAACTAATTTGGAATACCACGTGCTCTCAACCGTGCCATCCATATAAAATGAATATATACTTAGGGAGCAATATATGACATCGTCTATGTCTTCTCCGTTATCGCTCGATCTTTATAGCTTACTTCGAAGCTCCTCTGTACTCAGATAAGCTGTAGAAACGCAATCTTTGTCTTATCTATCAACATCTAGGCGGTATCTTCAACATTAAGTAATGTAATACTTATTGTGTTTTAACAGTGTTTGATTTAAGATTTTTTTCGTAAGATTTTTTATCATAATAACACCATCTATTCCATATAAAATTGTGTATCATCTTTTTTAATCTATTGTGCAATTTTTTGGCAGAATTAAAGTATTTATCTAGAACTCAGTATTAACATTTAAAAAAAGATTATTTTATTTTTGGTAAAAACTTCTTTTACACTTTCTTTTTTAAATTTAATGTGCAGTTAATATATTTTTATCGATTTTATTTTAAATAATACCGTTGTATAATAAATAGAGTATCGACCACATCTTAACTATGCTATCGAACAATCTTTATTGCGAAGCTCGCGTAAGATAGATGATCTCTACGAGCTCTACTGGCCGACTTTATATTGTGTTGGCAGATGAGAAAAGCGTTACTTATTCAGGCTCTAGTGTTTCTACATTCTTATAGGAAGATCAAGTCCTTCCTTTGAAAAAAAAAACATGTTTTCAATATAAACACGTAGTTTATAACTTGTAATTTAAGCCAAAAATTCTTGTATTTACCTACAAAGATTTATTGGGTATAACGATTTGGATAAAATGTTACATTTGGATAAAATTTTACTAACAAACGCTAAAAATAAGCTATATATTAATAAAATAGTTGCGCTTACATAGATATGCTAACAATACGATATTAGGTATTATGTATCGTGACACAATTACTTTTAGACACACTTAACTATCACGTTATTTTTTGTATACAAAAATAGCCCTCAATTTTTTATATTAAATTCATAACAGGTATTGAACCTTCACCAATACCGTGATGGTACATTCCAAAACCCACAAATGGTGAATACCACACAATCAGAATTCCGTACAATTAAAGCGTGTATAAATCTATCGTTTAACGGTATTGTGGCGAAACGGCGTCTAGTTCATTATGCATCGGCTAACTGTTACCGCCATCATAGTGCTCTGTCAAAATACCAGCTTCGTAAAGTAGTTTACACACTATTCATATTATCTTATAATTATTTATCAGCAATTAATAAAATGTTATTTATGTGTAAAAAAATTAGATTTTAATATAGATTTAGTTATGTTGTTATACTTTACCTACCGAAAAAATATATTGTCACTTTTGTACAAAACTTGTGTACTTGAGGAATAAAGAATAGTAGTGTAATAAATATATGAATAACAGTTATTGAGAGGTACATTTAAGTGCGAGAGTCGTAGACATCGTTATGTGGACATTTAACTGTACTAATAGTTTCTTTGTGTATAAACACACCAATTATGAACACTGCAAAATCAATTAGATGTAATTAAAACGATCACACGTAAGATCATTTATAAGTCGTAGCGCAGTAAATTATTGTTAAGATATCTTTTTATTTAATGTCAAATAGGTATCAACGTAAAAATGTCCCTATAATAACAGGATTTACACCTTCAATATTATTTTAGAAACCGCATCAGTGACCGACGCGACGCTTAAGCGAGAACGGTAACACGGATTTTGTATAAGCAGCCTTATCGTGATACCCACCTGTCAAAATATCAGCTAGATAAGTGCAAAAAATATTTGGAGTGATGCTGATTGTTGATACAGTTTGAGCGAAGCGGCCTGCTTTGAAAACTTTGAGTATTTTTTGTAGGTTGAACAATAAAATAACGATCGTTACACTTTAAATTACGGTGATAAAATTAAAGTTAATTTTGGGCACGAGTGTCGTCTTCTATGTGACAGTTAGCCAGAAGCCATAAGAAATTACATACCACTGATGTGCGGTCAAATGCGGTGGAAGATAAAATATTCTTAATAGTATAAAATCCCCACCTGTAGTCATCCACGTGTTTTCATACTACTAAGGATTACAATTATAAGTTTTTACAAGAAAGGTGTAATGTACAATTTGAAGGTACCGGTGTTCTCATGTCATAAATAAATAAATTGTTATAAAAATCAATTAATTAAATCCTTGAGTATGTTAATAAATTTTCTTAATTAGTTGACAAATAAATTGTAAAGTTATAACCAACAACCGAATGCTTGAAGTTTTCCAGTGAACTTCTGTTATTATACTTATGCCAGTAACTTGCTTTTAAGAACATTATTTTAAACACGCAATCATTAACTAAATTATTCGTATAGGTCTTAACACATTTCTTTATCAAAATTCACACGTCGTCTTAAACAGCAATTAAAACCGCGATCAGCTTTTTACATGAGGAAAATTGTAAGTTTCATTTGGACGAGTAACGGCGCCTGGATCCGTGTAATTGGGAGTTTGCATTGTTGATGTTCGTGTGGCCCAAGTTAAAGGCAAGAGTCGATTTCTTTTTATGTATTACGATTGGCAAAGGGGAATGTCTGCTGACGTTATTTGTTCAATTGCTAGTTATCAACTCTTAATAGAATAACAATCTTCGTAGCCATCAATTAATCTGTAACTATATATATAACTTAATAAATTAAGTTCATATAATAACATCTTTGGGACATTTTTAAGTAGTTAAGTCAGCATGATTTATTATAATATTATTTCTGCTTAATATAGCGGTTTAAAGTAGACACCCTTCGAATCAGACAATAGTAGTTCTGGAAATAATATTGAGGTAAAAAATGGAGGATAATATAATTCCCCTGTCGTTACTTTAACAGAAAATAGTTTTAATCGCTCACCTTAGATTAAGAGATACAAAATATGTATACAACTAATAAACGCTTAAGCTCATCCCTTGTTCTAAATCACGCCATAAATATTTATTTATGATACCTGTGATTACAATCAGACTGATGGACAGACACAAGATATCAAGTTAATTGATGAGCGGAAAGATATCAGGTTTATGAGTAAGAGGTTTTATCATGATATCATAAATATCGTGTTACTAAACAAGTAATACTAATATGTATAATAAATACGAAATTTTATAGCGTATGTTATTCGTTCAGTAATTATTAAGAGTTCATAAGAAATTTTGTGTGTTTTATCGTCACCCTGTTGCTGTAATAGTGTTGGGCACAAGTTTCTGGTTAAGAAGGATTTTAGTCACAGCCCCTTGCTAGACAAGTGCGGTCCAAATGTCTTCATAAAAATTTCAGTACTTATAAATATCATTCATCTAAGTTTCCTCCCAGTATTTGTTCGCTATAAACGCAGGTGACAATAAATGTCTAATACAAATCGCTTTAAAATTCAAAGATTTAAAAATGGTATGTAGTTAAAGGAAGGCCTACGTTTAAATTTTTTTTGTCTGTGCCAATCTCTGTTGTATAAGTAACTCCTTTGCAAATATCGTACTTATTGATTTATCGATTTAAGTCGTGCGTTATCTGTCAGTCAGTATTAGAATTTTAATAAATTGTTTAAGCTTCATTTTACTGTAACTCAATTGTAAGTACATATATAACACGAAAGCATTAAAGCTGCGAGTCGCTGTGAAATGTTTAAAAACTTATCTACTATATTACTTAGAATAATTATTTTCCCTATATTAAATTTCCCTATGAAATATTACACTTTTATTTTTTACAAAAAACCTCGCTTCAAATGTGGATTCTCTGAATGCTAAAATAAATTATCTAAAATTACACCGTTCGTTTCCAGTACTCGTAACTTAACAAGTGTACATATCCAAAAATTTAAAGCGATTTGTTTCCGTAGCGACGCAACCTCTAATTAAGCCTGTTAAGGCTGATGAGCTCGCGGGATGAATTTTAAACAGCTAGCTGTTCACTGAGTACGGTCCGCAGAAACAGTAGCAGCACGAGTACCGTTGGAATATTTCACGAGTTTTGGTAGTAAAACTTGCGACGGGCTGTATTTTGGCGATTATACAAGGTTGTAAAATTGACAGTTCTTATGGTGTGAAGTGGCATATCCTATAGGTAGGAAATGAGGAAGTCTAAAGGGATTTTTCTTGTTTTATTTAAAATTGAAAGATCGTTCGTTCGTTGATAGTTCGCTAGTAGTATAGTACCACAATGGTTAAAAATTCGACTTATTTCATTTACGAACCACGGTTCGAATCTCAGACACGTACTTATGTTAAAGACAGTGGTAGAGTTTTCATTTTTCAGATATATGCGTATTACAAAATAATGTAGATGCCAGGGGTTGATGATAATAACGACTGAAATAGCTCCAGCTCCACTTGTTCTTTTAACATAAGATAACTTTTAATGTAATTTAATTAGTTTAGATTATTTTTTTTTCAAGAACAGGGAAGGAAATAAAATTAACAGCTATAAAAGTGTTAAACAAAATTGTATTATTTGTAAAAAACCAATAAAGCTACAATTTATTTATTATAAACAAAATAATATTTTAGTCATAATAAATAAATAAAAGAAAATAAAGTTGTTCACGGAGTCGCAAACTCCAAGACGGATTCTGTTTAAAGCGTAGTATTCCAAAGTGTTCCACGTGTTGTCAAAAATGTGACCGTATGTAGGTTTACGAGCGCGTCGCATTCGTGTCACCTGTCACGACGCACGACTCGCGAAGTGCCATCATTACCTTTAGCTTGTGAACTTGTTTAATGTAGAAACGTAGCTTGTAAACTTTTTTACGGTAGGAGCATATAAATAAAGGTAATTAAGGCAGGAATATTTATTTCCTGAAGAAATATATTGGTTTCAAAATATTAGGAGAAAAAGAATATAAGTACATAGTCTATACTCGTTACAGCCACACGGCCTTGTTCTGAATTCTGAAAATATTTTTTTTAGTTATATAATTATATATTGCACAAATATTACTTATCACAATTACTACATGATTAAAGACTCTCGGTATACTAATACATTTTTATACATATATTTTTTGGATTCGTCCGGATTGGACATATGACCATACCAATATACCCAGTGCCAGCCTAATACATAGTTTGGATATTGGAATTTCATACAGGAGTTGTGTTTGACTCCAAGGTACACTTACTTTTTAAACTTACGTGCTCGTTGAAAATAATGAGCAACGCAACAAAGGGCTACAAATTCGCATTAGGTCTTCGATACTCGAAATTAGTCGAGTAGTCTTAGTCGAAGTCTTAGATCTTAGTTATTCTGGAATAAGATTCGTTCTTCAATGAGACAGTAACTCTTTTATCCTATTCTGAATAGCTATTCTATACATCGAATTACTCTATTGATAGATACAGTAAGTACCCTAATTCACATAGTGAAATCATGTATTCTTATTTCTATTGGGGGCAATCTACGTATAATAGTTGGCATACGCAGTCAATACGTAACAAATTGCGCCCGTTACACGTATTATAATATTCAAGAATACCGTAAATATAATATAGTACAAGAATTCGTTGGCAAATAGAGGTTATTGCGGTTTTTAAGATGATAAGATTAATAAGAGAAGTCGACTCTGTTTTGTTCGTTGCATTTTTGAAATAGGTCTGATCAAGGTATTTTGTTTTAATTTGAAGTTAGTCTGATTTAAACCTTTTCGGGACAAAATGATTTTTGACCTTCTCCTTCAAATAATTATTTCTCTATCAAAATTAAAATTTCAATTGTTAATTCAAGTGTATTTTTCACAGCTACTACCACCTAACGTACTGATATTAATAATATTTATTATTACAAACATCTACAGGAATAGCCTGTCATATTCGGCACAGGTAAATATGTACTGCCAATATATTAGCATACATCTAAAACTATCTTGAGAGGGCCTGAATTATAACCTTAAGACTTTAAATATATCAATAAAATCCTACGTTTTACATAAACAGTACAGCCGGCTAGTTCTATGTACCGGTGGTCCTGCCGAATCCGAACAGGTTTGGTCCCTAACGGGACGTCGACCTCAATACGGTTTTCGGAACCACGCCGCCGATCTCAATGCCCCGTAATTGTTTTCGGTTACACCCTTCTTTTAGTTAGTTATTTATGTTATTTATTTTATTTTAAGTTGCACGATTGCTTATCATGTTTTGTAACTGTAAGTAATTCCTCTACAGATAGGGGATACGAAGGTGAAATGAATCTTAATACTGAAATATTTTGTTATTATTTTTTACACGCTTTATTACTTAATATTACTATTACTTTGCTAACAAAGTTTAAAAAGTTTTATAGTTTTTGGTATATTTTTATTGTCTAATCAGTTCATCGCACAATTATCCTTTGATATAAACAATTTATTACCCACACGTAGTCGTTGTAAAATAGTAAATATTAAATTGAAGTATCAAAACTCTGACAACAGTTCTTAGAAAACCCTATTATTAAACGAACTTTACATTTATGTTTTTGCACAGCTAGAATGCGAAAGCATGAGAGGGTGGGTGTGCTCTGGTTTCGGTCCAAACAAAAGATAACTTTATAATTTTCCGTAATTTTTAAACCATGCATAAATAATATAATGACATGAATGTCGAGAGGATATTCCAAATAATATTTGTAAATAAATTCTAAGACCCCTTAAATTTAATTTGTAAAAATTGTTTGAATAGCGATGTACATATATGAACACGTTATATCTCAAAAGTTTATATTATGTTTCTCGCTCCGACAGTCTTAAATATATAAATAAATAATGAGAACTTCTAATCAGAATAAACGTATATTCACTACCATTACAGCTTCCAGCGCTCCGAATATCCTTCCAAAATCGATTCAAATATTTTGATTTGATCTTAAAATTCTTGTCACAGGATGAGTCTTAACGGTGTGTCCGCCAGCCACTGAATAAAAAGCAGGTTTTAAATTTTAAACACTGGCACAAGACCTCGTTAACCACCGTAATTAACTCAAACCACCTCTAGCGCACTGAGGCCACTTTTCGGGTTTCTCGTCGGAATTTATCGAGACACAAGTATTTGGGTCAAACATTTTGAGCATCCTGTCGTTCGCGGATGCAACGCACCGTCACGTATACAAATAAAATTTTATTATTTCGGTTTTTTAGTGAATAATGCTTGGTTAAACCGAGAGTCTAAAACGTATGTGGTTATATTACCTTATAAATTAGATTGTTGATAGTAGTCTGAATTGGATAAAAATAGTAAAATATATCAAATATTTTAAAATGTTTACTTATATTGATATAGATTATATCTACATTTAAGAAATAATATTTTAAAATACGATATAATAAGACGTATTTAGCAAAGTTTTTTTATTTGCAAATTTTAAACAATTCCATTTAACATTTCATACATACAATTAATTAAAAAAAGGATTATTAACAAATTACAACTGTTACAATTTAAAATACATATATCGTTAAAAATTGACAAAAACTTACATCAATTTTATATTGATAAATGTATGTAATTTCGTGTAGAAATATAGTGTTGAATTTAAGTGACACTAAAAAAAGTAGGTAGAATTACTATGTATACCCAAAAAGTAATCTATCACATGATTAGATTTTTCTTAAATAATGTACGAATAGTTTATATTTTTACACACTTACACTTATAGAACATATTTTGTAAATTGTGTGATGTTTATGGACTAGAAAATAATATAAATGAAATTTTAATCATTTTATCTTACTTCTCTGAATAAAGCAATTAAAAAACGAAGTAGCATGCATGACTTAATTAAAACCGATCGTTCTTCACAGTACATTTACATTTAGTCATCTCTGAACCACTTTACTCCATGCAATGCAAATCCGCAGCAATTAGCTGCGAACGAGCATTTCACTTTCCACCCCCCTCCTCCCCCTCCCCGCGATTGGCCGCCAAACCTCCTTTCAAAGTCAAGTACAGCCTACGTGGTGCGGCTACGCTTTTGTTTCTGACCGACTTTGCCGTAGCACTTTTTATGCTCCGATTTACCGTGTAGCCTTTTGGTGGTCTTACGGTAGAATGAATGGCGCTTCTGTGAATTTTAATTCTGGGTATTGTGTGGTTTTAATTTTAAACTGTCATCTCATTGGGTTTGCTGCTGGAGTTTTTTTGACATTTGCTTTCATTAGGTTTATTTTGTATCTCGGAAAAAATAACGGGATTGTTCGTTCTCAAAATTGTTGTTATAAAACTAGTGCGTATTTTAAAATTAGGTTCAAAACAATATGTATTTTAAATGACCTCATAATCTCGTTGATATTTTTCTTGACAAAGTAATCAAGTATTTTTTCATCATAGTTCGATTGTTAGTTTGATCGATTTCTTAGTTTGCTCTTCTGATTTCTTCTACAATTTACCAAAATAATTAATTTACTAAGGAACTTTAGTTTCAGAACTATCGTTTTAGCAAAGTTTCAAATTCCACGTTAAGTTACATTTCTATGTGAATTCACCCTCAGATGTATTGTAGGAGTAAGAGTGTATCATGTGTCTCTGCCGTCAGTCTATAATTACTAGTGTTAAGCGTTGCCTTTAACCCTGCTGTGCCATTGCTATTATAAGCAAAAAATCGGAACATACTTCATTACCGAGTAAGAAGCAATTAGAATAAATACAATTTGCGCAGTGAAATATAGGCGATTGATAAATCAGCGAGCCTGCCAATATAAAGGCCTCTTGATTCACAAGAATTTGTAGCAAATATCAGTATGAGTGCAACGCTTCATAAGCAGATCTAGGATCTTGCGTGCTCGCGTGCAACCAAACGCAATGAATTATGCCTGTCGTAGCAACTCGCAATGTGAGCCCATTCGGTTTGTAAGACTCAGTTTTACAAACTCAAGCCTACTCGTAAAAGAACAGAAAATTCTGGTAATTACTAGCATAAAAATGTGCTTTATATTAGCAAAAGAATTATTTATACTTTTATTCTGACGTTCGTTGGAGTCCGTATTTTATAATACAGAATTATCGCTGCTTCATACGGACCAGTGGCTATATTCTGATCGATATGATTAAAGGCTTACCATAGCGAGCAAGCAAACTTTAAACATGAAGTAGAATACGCAAGTTCGATTACAGTTATATTGCTATTAGTGAAAACTAAATCAAGAATCCATAAATTGCTTCCATAATACAATACAAAAGATTTACACTATTGATATGTGGCACCAAAAACGAAACACAAAAAGTAAAATGAAAACTAATAATCACGCTTTTTACATTTCCTAACACTTGACACACAAAAATGTATACACAATCACCAGGGCTAGTGCAGAAATTAGGACGTCAACCTGATCCGAGAAGAAAACAGACTGGAGTCATCTGTGTGTCGTATAGTATGCATACCAGATGTATGGTCTTATATAACTAGGGGAAATATTTCATTCGAATAAACGACACTAATTCGGAAGTACTTTAATTATTTTTTTATATGATGGAAGTAGCAAACGCGCATGCCGTCCACCCGATTTAGTTAGGTAAATGGCTACTAAGATTAGTTCTATGTGAGGTCGGTCACAAAAACGTTGCTACCCCTGAAGACTAAATGGGAATGCCTCAGATAACTACGTCTCCCTTACCACACCCTTCAAATCAGAATATAACAGCGCATAGCATTGCTATTATAAGACGGATATACGTGTGGCGGTGGTGCCTCCGGAGTAAAACCACTGCAGGTATTACCATGCTTAAATTAAGTGGTAAAAAAATGGTGAATCTGTCTTTCTCTGTTTCTTTCTTTATTGTGCAATACATATTTTTACTCCAAGGACCCCACGCAAAAGAAACTTGCGACACTTTCGATTTGATTGCAGAGCGCGCAGCCTAGATCCACAGCGACGCTCCATTGAGCATTAGTGCGCCGTGCACTTTGCGCTGCCTTTGTTATTTGTCCGCTAAAAGTAATATTTTATGATAGAAAGTGCACTTTGGCTTCCACTTTCAAAGGAGAATTTATCTAGATTGCATTTTGTTGTGCATTGTTATATATTTACCCAGTAAAGTGGTGCAGTCCAGAATTATAAAATGACACAATAGCACTGATTTCTTAATCAAGGTGGGCTAGCTTTGCCCATGTTACTCTACCTTGTGTAGTGAAGATACGTTACTTGGTACGGTAGAGTAGTTATACCCGTAGATACGTTAATTTGTTAGGTCAAATTGTTTAGTGTACCCTAAATAAAAAAATCTAATCAATTTTAAGACTACATCGTTCATCTAAGGGCTTATAGCGATTACGACACGCACATATTGATAGAGCTTTAAAAAGTCACATATTCCTTATATTTAAATAAACACACCTTAAATTGTATTTCGACATTATACGTGCTGATGATTCATGTTCCTGAAATCTAAACTCTAATTGAAGCATTGGCATTAACGGTAAAAGCATTATCAAACTCTATGTATTACTCATTAGCACATACAAAATAATACAAGCCATCGAAGTGCAGATTAATCAACATAAACATACCAGTTAAATATTCATGTATACTTTTATATTTGTATTGAGTTAAAGTAAAGGTAAGCTATAACATGCGATACTCACTTAACATAGCGGATTACAAACGATACTCTATGAACATGAATAAATAAACCTTATAACATAGAGTCCTAACTGGACCCGACTCTACATCCACAATAACGCAACATGAATCTACAATAACGTGCACACGTGCGCCGCGGCATGGATGTTATAAGGCTCAATTTGCATGTGCAATGTATTCTATATGTGTTTTAAATATACTTGTAAATTATTATTTTTAAAACAAACCGTAGAATTTGCAATATATTTATCAAATGTGGTTAAAGCACGGGGACATGAATTACCCGAAGTAAACTATTAAAAATAACATAGTGCACTATGGTATTAAAAAAAGCAAAAACATACTAGACATACTGTATTTTTAAGTCAAAACATTTAAAAAAAAATTTTAAGTTCATAAGGTATTGTGTACTATGTTTTACTTTGGAGGTGTATATTATACATGTCCATTAAAAAGCAGTCATATTAAGATAACTTTTGTATATAAACGATCTCCGTATTCCGAGTTCATAACCGTGTTAGTAAATACACAAGCTATTAAACTAGCCATAAGTGTCTTAGTACTAAAAGAGCCTTATAGCAACGTGCTTCGCTTCAGTAAATTTAGTTTTGTACAACAAATGCAGAGCCCGCTTTACGTGCAGTACAGTTAGCGAGTGACGCAGCTAACTGCGCGCACGCTCGGCCGCGCTCCAAGGCCGTTCAGTGCCCGCCACGTGGCCGCTTCCAGACTTTACACTTTAGCTTACTGATTTTCGTTGCTTGGATTTATGACATTGAGTATTTACAAATTATATCATATCAGTCTCTCTTGTCTAATTGACTGTCGTAGTCTTATCTATAGTGAGGCAAATGCAAATCTGTTTCATTGTTAACCGTATAGCGTCCTAAAACTAAAAATAGGCTTTCTCTTTGACTAAAGAAAAAGTTTAGGTCATATTTAAGATCATTTTGGACAGTTTAAGGAGATGTTTCCTTCACTAATGTACAGGGAATAATTATTTTGCATTACGCACATACACGGTTTAAACTAAAAGGGATTATGGGAATAATATTTTATTTTATTAAAAATGTGAGATTTAAAGATTAAAGAAAATGCCGGTCTTAGTATCGATGTCTATGTTTCAATTTGAGTTACACTTTTACTAAAGAGTTTTATTAGCTAACCACTTCCAGTGGCTTTATTGCATTAACTGTTACTTTACGCTTGTTGAGCTATTGTGATCCTGAGCGGTTTTAATTTCACCAGTGATGAGTTTTTATAATTGTGCCTACGTTTAGTTTTCACACGGTTTAATCGTTTTTTTTTTGCAAAAAAGTAAGAAATTGATTATAAAATTAACTAAAAACTTCGAGCAAAATCTTTTGCGTATGTAACATACTGTATGTAGATACGTGGATGACCTGATAAGCTTTAAAGCTAAATAAATAAATATTTAAAAATTATGATATGCACCTACATACATATACTTAAATGACAGATGTTCGACTGTCGTCAGTTATTCAATCAAAGGTGTATTTGAGGATTCAAATGGATGTTTATGTGCCAAAATATAAGATTCTTATGAAAGCTACAAAACACATACATTTTGCTTTTCAAAATTAACATACTATTAATGCTAATCCACTCGTATAAAACGAAATTGACTATATTTATGACAATTGTTATTTAAATTGAAAGGCTATAAAAGATACTAAATGACGTTGTAAAACAGCATCAGTAATACGAGCCTAATCCGTGGTCAGGAGAGCGCCGAGAGACCGTTACACCGGACAAGGACCTCGCTAGAGTCGCGTCCATATTGATGTACAAACCGTATGAATATGTATTTATTGTATATATATATATTGTTTCTATTTTTATACTTTCTGATATAATAGGATTGTTTTAGACATATAATTTCATGAAATGATGAAGTTAGAAAATTCTATATAAAATTAAATTTTTGAGTGCAATATGTTAACTTTAAGACAATTAAGTGTAAGTAAAAATTATCATTGGTTGAAAGTTATCATTGGTAACATTAAAGAAGGGGGAAAGCAGATTTCCGATGCGAAATAAAAAAAATTGTTAAACGATATTGTATATTCAGAGGTTGATTATATGTATTGCATTAGTTCCATTATATTTGATTGAACTTATGACATGAATATATGAATTTACGGAAATCATTACGTTACAAGGGGTACTTAAGACTGCATTTCTTAACTCCTACAATTAGCAAAGTTCAACCAATCAATCGGACTATGACGTCACACGTACCGACTGGTATGACGTGATGTACGAACCCTTATCTAAGGTTCCTGCAAGACTCGCTCTCAATGAAATGTGGGTCAAGTTTATTGACAAACCAGGACGTTGCCCGGATTTTTTCTCCCTCTAACATAGGGTGCCGTCTCGCTTATTCTTATACAAGTAAAAAACTCGCTTAGGAAGACTTGATTTGTAGAGGAATCGAGTTAAATGAGTCTTAAGTATGTTTTAAGAAATAAATAACTGTGAATTCTACGATTTTATATTTAGACCCAAAATTTCCATAGCTGTACACTTGTTGAGACTTCTAATGAACATATGTATAACTAAGGTACTACTCTTAAGTCTAGCTTGATGGACGTCACTCAACTTGTGTTCAAAGATATTATATAAATTACCTGTTAACAACTACAAATAACGTGTAAAAAATTGCAACTGATAGTCTTGTGCCGGTACCGTGCATTGTACCTTTACTCCTGTGTGAAAAAGTAATACAGATTTTTAAGCTGCATTTGAACCACTCGTAAAAGTGAAAATTAAATTTTATTTTTATTTACATCCAAATATTTTACTAACGTGATTACTGTAAGTAACTTGTTTGGTTTACGGAGAAAAGCAAACATATCCCGATGAACTGTACTGGTATTGGTTAGTAAATTAA
Organism: Spathilepia clonius; assembly: GCA_018250295.1. Lineage (NCBI taxonomy): Eukaryota > Metazoa > Arthropoda > Insecta > Lepidoptera > Hesperiidae > Spathilepia > Spathilepia clonius. The sequence goes on from DWRA01000005.1 coordinate 20,494, forward strand.
AAAATTATACACCGATAAAAATAATGCATCACAATTAATTTACGTTAAATAACAACTTTGACAATGACCTAATAATGATAAATGTTCGTATTCCCATTATTACAAAATGTATCATTATTTATTCAACATCGTAGCATGACTATACGTATCTAAATATAAAGATATAACACCTGATATGACTTATTAATGGAATATCAATAACAAAGAAATACTTGATACAAACTGGGTCAAGGGAAGGATAGAAAAAACAGGATCCCATGCGTTCATAGAAAAACACTGCACCCTACCATTACGGGGTTCTCTTAAATAGTAAACAACCCTTTATTTATCGATGCCGGAAGCACCGGAAATCGTTTTAATAAACGGATGAGAAACACGTGTTGTAACTCGATGCCTCAGGAGCTTAGGAAGTGCGTTGATGTCTTTTGTTAGAGTACAATTACTTAGGTAGATTAAAATTTAGATTCGATCGAATTTAAGACTTTATAACACATCAAACCTATTACAAAGTTTATGTATAATAGATCCTTAAATGACCTGCTTAATATACTCTAATAATATATTATAAATGGCAAAAGAAAAAAACTGAAGATGTTACTTATTGATGACGTTCATCTGTTCTTTAATTAATAATTTAACATCTTGTCTGAAACTTAACCAACGAAGTACATTTTATAGCATATTCTACTTCTTATAATTGTAATTGATTTCCGTTTTGCACAATATTTATCGCATAAAGAAATTAGAAAATGGAATAAAATTCTGTAACTTACCCCTGGATAAGTTATTTACTAAGCAAATTATTATATAACATTTTAAAGACGACTGCTTTGGCGAGATATAAGCGACTTTATAACATGTTAAATAAAATATTCATCAGCGAATCTTTTTTTTCCTCAACAGGTGCGTTAAATTTATAATCACTTGGTTTGAATCACTGTAACAAATGTTTTGACTGATCTTCGTCGATCTGTTGAATTGATAAATGAGGAGTATCTTTTTTTGTTACCGAATGAATTATTGTTAAAAAGTAACCTTCTGTTGAAGTACGTTGTGAGATTTGAAAATTGGAGTTGCGTGGTGAAACACAATTCGGCTCACACAGCAACGGAACATAAAAAGGATTGTGTCCAAACACAAGATTTTTGTCCCTCAGTCGGAGTTATGCATGGTAAATAGAAATTCAGTGTGATATTTTTAAATATATTGTAATTTTTCTAGAAATATATTTGACAAAAAAATATAAACAGCATTATGGGAGCACAAATGCGTCCCACACATTCCCACAGAGAACACATGCTCATTTTTTGTACCTTCCAAATTCAAATATTGACTGATTGAAGGGTTCGCGGGACATCTGTCGTAGGTCCTTTATCATCGGAGAAAGCCTCACGCGATGGGAAAGCTACTCTACAATACTCTACGTGTTTTTGGTAACATGTGCGCTAAAGAACCTTATTGTTACCTGTATGCATGTGTTCTTTATTCAAAATGTCTTTTTTCGCCATATATGACAATATTGGAGATACTTAAAGTAACATTTTGGATGGCTTTGTTCTGTTTTGTAATTTTTCAGTCATGCCATAATGAATGTCAAAGCATCTTTTATAATAACGTAAATGTTTTCCTCACTCCATAAGTAAATTACTCAGTAGTTTAAAGTGGGAAATCTTAAAGAATTACTTAGATTCCTATTTGATCTAAGATATATAACTCAAAAATAACAGATATAAAAGGAAAATATAGATTTAGATACGTAATTTCACCATCCTGGATGAGTCAAATCTGCAACTCAAGTATTCGTTAGAATTGCGCTGATATATCGATTAACTCATATTTCTACAAAAATGTTTTTTTTAAATCACGTACAATACAAAAAACAACATGAAAATAATGGATATGTGATAAAAAATATCGTGTTTTATATTACTCTTTTACAATTTTGTCTAAAGTATTTGTTTACATGCTATAATTTATTTTAGTAAAACGTCTATATCAACTAGTAAAGCATTAGTACGATTAATTACAACAGTATTGTTATCGTAAGTTCAACTTCTGAATTCGTTCGAGTTTATTTTGTAAGGGTATTTTATTGCAATGCATATAACTATACTAAATATCCATATAATGCCCTTGCGTATTGAATATATTTAAAACATCGTATGATACTAATGAATATATCGATACACATGTCGGTATTCAAATCTCTAGCGTTCATCCGAAGACTTGCAAACGGATGTTAGGCACTTTCTCCGAGGTAGCGCGGTTCCGATTACTGTGCGCTAGGAGGTAGAGTTTCCTCGTCTTATGTTTCCACGGCGCTGCATGCCAATCGTTTAATTAAGATTTGTTACTATATTTGTCATTCATATACCAAGTTGGTAGGTATACACTATAGTCTCTTAATATATTTCCTATACAAAAATATCATTAGTTTTTGTATACCTGTAAGGTTTCATTCCCTATTTAAACCCTTTTGGTTATAAAATTCTATATAATCATTTTTAGTTCCCAACTATGTCAAGGAAATTATATATGTTTATATATTAATCATCCTCTATGCATGTTTTTATACTCACTAGTTTCCCTACGTTTATAAAATAGACATGGTACTTTTTAATAGAAATAATTGTAAATTTGTTAAATATTGTTAAAAAATCTGGTCGGTACGGAGTGTTCTAACGTATTACTCAGGGTAGCAATGTACCCATTTCTGAACTAAGTTGAGATTCCAATTCTATTGAACGTTGATAGCACATGTTTATGCACGTCAAGGATATCATCAAATCCACATGCTCGTTTGCTACTTCAACAAAAAAGGCGTATAAACCCGACATTTATCCCTGATCTACCCTTTATAATTTTCTAATGGTGTTTTCTACTTCAAGTAGTGGCGGTTGGCGACTAACTCAGCGTATTATTTTATCGTTCCCAAGGCATAAGAGTTCGGCGGCATCTTTTCTAATACCCAACGCAAAAAGTAGCAGTGTCAAGCCCGGTTCGCTGCGGCGGCGGCGGAGCCCGAAGAGAAAGTCGCGGACCGGTCCCGACAGACGCTCCTGACCTAATGCTGCGGATTGACGGAGCACACACTTAATTAACTTTGTGATCTGTGATAAATCGTCTGCTGATATTAAAACTTCAATAACTTTGTATCATCTTAATTTTAATTGGAATATAATTGGAATTTATTGCCTCCTCCATCTCCACATAAAAATAAAAGCAGTAATATCCCATAGCTCCAGACGAAGGTATTCTATGCAGTGGATATACAAAGGACATACAGATAATCGATAAATAAAAAGACGGACAAAAATTTTAATTCGTAATTCATTGACTGAGAATCAAACTCGGAGTCCTTTGTTTCATATTGGTATGGTAAGTATCAAAAACTCTTAAATAAATTAGTGATTATTAATAGATTATCTACTAATATGAAAGTAATTACATTAAATATTTGTAAATATTGATAAAAAAATTAAAATACTGTTGAAATATGTTGTTTCAATTGATTAATTAAATATGTATTTCCCAAAGTAATCTTTGAGTAAAGAACTTGAAACCGCAACTACAAATAAGCAAACACTTCAAATACTATCAAAATTTTTTCATGAAAGTTTTCTTTATATTATTTCGTAACTTAAGTATCAAACATATAACGAACCCCTACCCCTGTACTACAGTAACCACTTCCACTATGGATTATCTTATTTACGTTAAATGGTTATTATTATTTCTCTATCAATAATGACTATAGTTCCGATGAATGAAGGGCACCTGTAGACTACACTTATGAATGTCTTCCGAAAGTGTCTTTAAAAATGACTGTGTCCAAGAAGTGAATATTCGCACACAATACAGTCGCAAATCAAGGCAAAAGGTTACCGCGTACGGCTCAATCAGCTGATACCGCTTTCTCCGGCGGCCAATGTCCGCGCCTAGTTGTGATTGTACCGTCGCGTGCCGCTCCTACACACGTACTGCACGGTAGGGTTATGTCGTTTGTAATTTGGATTCATAGCAAATCAAATCAAATTACTTGATTGTTTTTTAATGAATAAATAAGATTTCAATGCGTTTAAATTGAATAAAGTTCCGATCCGCTGTCGGTATAACTAATTCCATTTCATGTCAAAAAACAACATGCAGTGATTTTTTAAGCATTAGTAATTACTTCTAGAATAAAGAAAAATATCATGAGTAACATGTGGTAAAGATGTGTCCTAAAACTACTCAAAGCCATGCAAAGTCTAGTAACCGTATTTAACTAAAATATATTTGAAAAAAACTGCAACTACTGAAAAATGTTTTTTTACTATTTTTATCAGAAATGTTTCGGCACAACCCTATTACACATATATGTTGCGCAGTTACTATTTTTATCAGAAATGTTTCGGCACAACCCTATTACACATATATGTTGCGCAGTGTGCGTGTATAATGGTCGTGTGTGAGTAAGCGATTTTATATCAAGGCTCGCGAATCGTATTGTTGAATGGGACGGACGGGTTTTTGGAAAGTGTGTACTTAGTCGTAGTCTATTTAGTGCTCGTTTAGATGTAAAATCAAAAGTGTCAAATGTACGTTACTTACTTACTCAATTTTTTTATGTCTGTAATAATCGATAATCGAGGTTTATTTGTATAACGTTGACTTCCATCTCCCTCCAAAATTCTTGTCTTGGAGAACAATGTTTTCACAAGTACCTTCTTTTGAATTCCACGTTTCCTTTTAAATAAATTTGAAATAACAAATAATTTGAATACTCTATGCAATTGAGCATAATTAGTGCATAGCTACCACTGAAGAGTAAGCTGAAACGCCGCATGTAAGTGTCTGATTTACTACATCTTTCAAACGAAAACACTAAACTGCTGTGAACAAAACTTTCATTCATAACTTTAGACGAGTAATGTACCAGACACAATCTGTGTTAAAGTATTTTACAACATGTATGAACATATTTACATATTTTGTAATACGTTCGCGCAGGCACGGGCTGTGCCTGTCAAAATATTGTATAGAAAATGTATGAATTTGTCTGACACGTTATGTTTGAAGTTTTTAGATATAAACAGTACCTAAGGACGATATCTTCGTCATCAAACACGCAACCAACTGATAACAACTGTGCATTAAGACAAGTATATACTCAATATTTCGAAATCTGCTACAGCCTCCGAACCTTGACAGCCTTTGACATAACACATGAGTAGAAGTTGTGACTCACACTTGCTCAAGCGCTTGTGATACCTCCTTGAGCGTCTAACTTGCTTCTGGAAATGCCCGGGTTACACAAGCATTGCCTATGAAGTCATTGATTTAGTGAATCCTGATTTCGTTATCCTGATATTTGCGTAAACAATTATATCGATGGTCACTGGTTAGTTATAATCATAAAACGAAGTTACGAAGAAGTATTTTTATTTACGAAATTCCGTAGTGTCAGTACAGGGCAAAATGTAGTGGTGAGTCACATGATTAAAAAAATAATGAACTTAACAAAGAAAAGCCATTAATATCCTCTTATATAACAACAATGGGTTAAAAGATAATTTGACACATGGGAGTTGTCGAAAATATTTTGTATATTATTGTGGTTAGAAATATTTATAATTGTGGCAGTAATTCACTTAAATCCGCTTATGCGTACACAACGTTATGTTTGGAAATAAATGTCTTCAAAAAGTTAATAATTTACTCAATCGTAGAATAAATTAGATTCGCTTTAATCACACGAGATAGACAGGTGTATCTAATTTCTACTGCAGTTCTACTGCAAGACTTCAGTGTCATAAAGAAGTGGTAAAGCTTTAGCGATTAAAATAACTAGTGTTTTCTTATAGTTCCAGCAATTTCAATAGCAATTATAAATTATCATTAACGCTTTTATAAAAGATATATCGAGGCCGTTGTAAACAATAAATTAGATTTTTAAGCCGTATTCTAAAGATACAGTAATTCGTAACCTTTGTTGAGTAATTACAAGTAATAATTAAATATTGTAACGGAACAAAAATAAGCATAAATTTTCCTATTAACAGTATAGATAAAGAGGCATTTAAATTAAATTGACATTTTACCACGACAGCAAAAAATTTACTGGTTTTAGGTGTAACATAAAAACATTAAAAATATCTAATTATATCATGTCATGTTTTTTTTACATGACAGGAATGCAATAAAAAATAAGTCTAATTATTGCGCACAGGTTAGCTGAATTTGACTTACACTTGCTGTTAAGGAAACTGTTTAGATAACATAAATGTAATTATACATATTATTTTTGGCACATCCCCGCTGCTATACTTTTTACCATCGCCAAAACTTAAGACAATTTTATGTGCATGTTAAGCTTTTGTGCATGTCCACAATGTATGCATGTAAAAAGCGTCATAATTGCTAATGAAAATATTAATTATAGTTTTAATGCCTATAGTAATCACCTAGCAAGTTACCAGCTTGTTTTATCTAATGTACAAGGCACGACACTAAGATAATTCGTGAAATTGCTTCTTTTGAATACACAATATTTAAGTATGTCCTAACTAGCTTAGTAGTCTCATTAAATAACTAAGATATAAACTAAGAAAAACTATTACGTACGCAGTATCGTACAAATGTGAGCATGGATGACAGTTACTGTGGAATAGTAGAAACCCCGTTTATATTGAACTATAAGGGTCAGAAAATAGTTATAAAGTATAGTAAAAAAAAAAACGTATCCGTATCATTCAAATTCATAACCTTAGAAACTGACAGTACACCGTAGAGCCAAAATCACAGAAAGACGTCAATTTACTTATGTACATATCGCGATCTGTTGACCCAACTCGAGGTGAAAATTCTCCGCACTTGACATTAGCGCGCATGGCCATTGCCGCGCATCTGAGTGAAAGTTGCGAGAGGGGGAGGGAGGGGGGATCTGTGTCACTGGCAGACCTAGCTCTAGACGCTACGCCACTGAATAATATTCAATGCTTACTACGTACTAGGTAACTCTTGTACTGCGAAATGATACCAGAGTTTTGCTTACTGAATGCGATATAGTACATAATCTTGCTATCGACATTGTACAGCGACGTTTATTCAGAAATACGAAAACATACATATGAATTATTAATGCATTTTGATTATATTTTTATGAGAAAAATGTAACATTAAAATTTCTTGTTTCTAATGCTACCTGTGTGATATTCTGATTTATAGAATTTAAACACGAATTTATACAACATTTTAACTTCCAATATACTTAGTCACATACATAATATATTAAAAATAATTAAAATCAGCTTAATAAAGTAACGACAGTCCATTATTCATTATAAACTTTTTTAAACGTAGAAGAACGACAAATAACAAAAAATATGCAATAAAATATAAAACAAGTAAACAAATACAATAATGGTTAATGTTAGTGCCCTCCGTACAACGCACAGATTTATAATAATTTCATCAAGTATATATCTGTACAGCAGCAATGCAGAGTAATGTAGAGAGCGTACTATCTGAATTTAATGTCGCGAACGAGGATGCAGTACACCTGCTGAATGGTGATGTGATAGAACGAATATACTTCTACCGGGGAGATGTCACCGCTACACCTCTTTCCAGCGTGAAGTAGTTCTTGTGTATAGGGGTATAGACGTGTGGCGGCCATCTTATTCTTCAGGAGTGACAACGCGTCGGTAATCGACTGTACATAAAACCCCTGTACCCTCCAAATCTAAAGAAGTATTAAGACATTCGGGAGATATCATAAGTAATAAGCATTCAATAATACTAGTGTTGTATACTACTGGCCACAGATCTCCCCTCAGAATTGATAGTGAACATAAAACTATCCAGGATGTTTTCGCTAACATATTCCTACTTAAATTATTAACTCTACGTCACATGTAACATACGGAGGGGTTTACTAATTAGGGTTGATGTAAGGTTTCGGAGAGAAGTCGAGTCTATGAACCCTCGAAACTCTCATTTATATCACCGCATGCCTCTCATTTGCTTGCTTCTCAAATCAAGTCAATGTATCTACAAAATACATAGGTACATGCATCGGCAGGTATAACATGTTAACACGTTATTAAGCAGTACTGCTGGAAAGGGATTACCAATACGCCCCCATTATTATACTCGAATTTGGATTCTTCAAGATTATTATTGCTTAAGATTATGACATTGATTTGATTTAATTAGATTATAAATTATTAACGGAAAGTATCGGAAAACTGAAGAATATAATTTTAGGCTCCTATATTAATTTCCTTGCATCGTACAAACGTCGAACGTACATTAGCAGAAGAATTTCAGAAGATTTTTCAATAAAAAGTTGAGTGCTAGATCCTTTTGATGTTTCTCCTACGTTTTATTATAACACTAACTTCTGGTTATCTTATTGAGGGGATAATGTGTCCAAGTAATAAAATTGGCTGACCCTTTTATGTCAAAAACATGATAATTAGCTAGATGACACACGCATCCTTCAGACCCTCCTAATAGTATATCATGACTCACATCGCAAGACCGTGGTGAAGCAATCCCACTGTAGGCGGTTCAGTGTTATTGTTATACGCGACAAAACTGTTATTTGCCACATTAGATAATCCCCTCTTTACTATAATGCTAATTAACTCTTATACGTATGGTATAACTCTATACTCTTATACACTTCTTATAAAACTGTTTTTTATCAAATTGAAGTAGCAAACGAATTGTCCGCCTGATAAGTTGTCATTTTGTTGATAAACAATTGTAAGCGATTCCAAACAGGTTGGTAGAAGAAATAAGTAAGAACGCATTTTGTATCTTATTTATATAAAGAAGTAGCAAACGAGCATTCAGTCCACCTGATGGTAAGTGGCAACTGCTGCCCATGGACAGCTGTGATCCACCAGAGATAAGACCAGAATCTCAACTGAAGTCAACCACAGAGGCATTGCTGCCCCTGAGGACTAAGATGGAATGCCTTGTTAAGTTTATATTTTTATTTTTGTTATATGTCGGTTTTATAATGTATTACACTATCTAGTTATATGCGTAAGCTTCAGATGCGGTTGCAAGTTGCAGTCTGCCAACACAGTTTCGTATTTATAATAAGTGATGACAATATTATCCAAAACAATATGAATCTAAAATTTAAAAACTGGATGTCGGTAACACCATTAGGAATTACACTTGATACTTTGTTTTAAATTGTCTACATGTAAAACGTGACGTATATGTAAATGATATATTTGAATTATACCTTTAAACAGTAAAAACACTCCTGTTCTAAGTAATTTGGTGAATAGGAAGGAGGTTTTTGAAGGTGGCAAAAAAATTGGTGGTTGAACTATGGCGACACCACCGTTAGACCTGTTCCTGCCTAATAATAACAATGTTAAGTCTTTAGGGGGCTATCTAGATGCATCCATAGTCGACCTCAGACTCTAATCTTATCTTTGGTTGATCACAGACGTCCGTGGACAGTAGCTTCTTACCAACGGGTGGACTGCACGCTCGTTTGCTACTTCTATGCTATAAAAGATACAACTTTGTAATATCACACACACATACATACACATACACACACATTTTCATACGCACTTAATTTTAAATGAAAATATGTGTATTATTAAAGTATAAATGTCTTTTGTCAGAATAACACACTGCATAAAGTAAAATATTTTATTTATTTTTTTATATCCGATAACCGCCCAGACAACATTTGCGCAAACCGTATCATGGGCTATCATTGCCTTGTATCTTAAATAAAGTCGCGGGAGCTATCTAGTACAAACGTGTACTTCATTCACGTGTACAATTTACTGTTTCAGGTTTCAGTTCACCACGTGTTATCGAACTCGCAGTGAGCAACCAAACTGGTTTTGTAATGGTTCTGAAAACCTTTAACCCACAAAGTAACTAGTTCATAACAGGTCGATTTATTGTAACCCGTTAGTATACTAGCTTCGTATCCTGAAAAATCCGATGCAGTGGTCTCAAATGCACTACAAATTAATATATTTGTGATTTATCGCAAAATATATTTATATATATATTTTTGACATTTATTTATCAAGTAAGTAGTGTTTGATGCTCACAAACCAGCTAAGTTACCGAGAATATTATTTGACACAAATTTGACTTATAGTCTGAATTAATACTACTTAAAAGTGTGACTCTTAATCCAAAAATGCCGTAGGGGTAAGAATGTCCCGCGTAAATTGGAAAACATATTATTAACCCTGTAAAGTTCAATCAAGAATGTGTACAGTACTCACCTGTAATTTTGAAAGAAGATGTTGTCCAACCGTGGGGTGTCAAATCCAACACATTATAAACTGTCTCCACTGCTTACTGTTCATTAATCACACTATCACGTTCAGTTCAATAAACCAAGAAGCAAGTCCTCGTTCTGTCCAGAAAGAAGAAGGCGCCGTAAGAAGGAGACTAGAAAAGAAAGAAGGAGCTTACTAAAGTCGGTCTAAAATACCCTACTGATGAGTTTGAGATTGTATACTCACCTATTTTAGGGTTGGTTAATTTTAACTCGGTCGCATTTTGCAACACGTTGTTTGTTTTGGAAAATAGAAACAAAAATAGAGAGTTTTGTTAAGTATATTGTTTCAAAAGAAGGAAAGGCGACTCGATTTTGAAAAAAGTCGTTAGCATTTCTATACATTGGGTACCACGAACATTGTGCAACTTGACCTACTTTTGAAAAGAAGCGGTACTATCATTATTTGAATAATTTGTATGTATTTATTAAAATAAATCAATAGGCTAGAAATATCATCGTTTCAAATTGTTGAAACGTATTTATACAATAACCAACGTACAAAAGATGACAGGTGGCATTTTACGTTTTACAAGATAATAGTAAGTTATTAACATAAGAAAACAAAGAAATGTGTATTAATTCGTATAAGCGGGCGCGCCGTTAAAACTGTAAAAAAACCAGTTAAACGACCTTCACGTTATCAGCCGAAAAACAAACCCGAATAGATGCGCGGAAAAGACCCACTTTTCCGACGGTATTTGTTAAGTGGCGATACCGATTCTTGACATTTCACAAATTTTGTACTTAAGCCATTCCGACTATGATTTGGTAGTCGCCGAGTAAAGACATGCAGTTAGTAAGAAAGAAAAAGAAAGGAAAACGTGTGATTGGCATGAATAAAAGGAAACAACTAAACGGAAGCTCGACAGGATAGATAGAGCTATAAAATACAAAACAAAACATATAACGCAATTCGTCCAATTCACTGTTGCACTTCACTTTATTGATGCCAATTACGATTTCCGTAAAAAAAATTAAAAAAAAACGCATCACTCGAAATTTGGAATAGGTAAGGTTTCGTCTAACGTACACTGGATTGCAGAGTCACTGTCCGGTTGGTACGGTATTGGTACGGTACGGTATCACTCACTTCACTCCGGGCGGGCGGTCGCCGCGCGTGTCGAGGACTGACTGCCGGCGCGCGCGCACCCCACTCACTTCCCACCAAAAATTTTCTACCACCATTCAATGGGGTACGACAGCTACGGCCCGCTACGCTTGTAGACGCCAAGAAACGAATTATCTCGTAGCTTTGCGAAAATATATTAATTAATTAACTGCGCGACTCTGCCATAGAAGTGATTTTTACATACATTCTAAGATACAGAAATGTGTATATTTCATTTAATTTATATGTTTATGTCATTGTCATCGTTGTTTAAGTATAAAATACAGGCATTGATCTAATGGTCTGTAACTTATAATTTTTTATAGGATTTACACTATTATAGAATCAAATATATATAATCTCACACACACATATATATATATAATCCTTAAGCTACGTGACTTAAGTTTTATGGACGTAACATGTAAAGCAAAATAGCTATGCATCTTGCATATTCACAAATCGTAGTTCGATGGAGTCAGACATATAAATTACTTATCACAATCATTTTATAAGTAACAAAAAGTTATTATTATTTAACTTGAATATTACTTTAAGAATATTTTTGATTAAAATGCTGTGATATATAGTTTAACACTTATTTAGTAAAACTAAATGTGTATTGGGTACTTACCCACATTTATAAATTACGATATATTAATTAAGCCGTCGATAAATATAAGTTGTACAAAGTTTAATGACCCGCAGTTCCACTTAGCTAACGATATAGAAGAGATTACGAAATTACTTTTTTGCGAGAAGTAATTCTGCTATCGTTTCTACTTATTTCATTGTACGATATCCATAAATAGTAAACGAGTACTTTAATTTGAAGATTATTTTTACTGTCATAATTAACGCAAGAATGTATATGAACTTAAGAATGTATATGACATTAATTTACAAAAATATTATGTTATTATTCATTTATACTATTGGGTATTTTATAATTATAGACTTATAAATAATATACATAAATATTATTTTACGGTAATTTATACATACTTATGGGCTTTTTATAGAATAGAACGATTATATGTAATTACATTTTATTATTTATGTTGTTAATTAATAAAGGACCTTTGCACAATGTTCACATATACTTGATATAAAACATCAATATTACAGTATCATTACAATTTCGTAGTATTGCCTATAATATGATAATTATAATAAAAGCGACGCATTTCTCCGAAAGTTGATCTCCCCTTTCGTTTGCTATCTCGCTGCGTATACGCACACTCTCCCATCGCTACACCGCTCACTCACACAGATACTTGCCAGCAGGCCTACAGACCTACAAACAGTACTTTCTTTTTAACATTTTCTTATGTATAATGCTTTAAAGTCGAGATTTCCCTGGCAAGGTGTAATGTTTATATTGCAAGCTAGTTAGTAAGTAGGACACCCAATGATTTTCTTCAAAGGCCCTAGTGAGGGCCTCCGAGGTCCTCTTTAAGGCGGAGACGGCTTGTACACTAATTTGTCTCAGCTGTTATAATAGCAGGCTTTGAATTCAGTTCCGTTTGAGCGGCTGAAATGTTAACGGAAATTGTTTTTCTTTATGATAAATATACTTAGTTTTTAATGTTGTACAGATAATGGTTTTTCATATTTCACAAAATACAATATACTTAGATTTATGGAATATAAATTTAATTTTTACTATGTTGCAAAAATAATTGACTTGTTTATTTTTACATGCGTTGTTGATTTATTTTACCAAAATTAATTTATTTTTTTGTATTTTTGTTAAATAGACACAATAAAAGAGCATCTAATCGATTAGATGGTCTTTGAAACTTTATACTTGAATTGGAAACAGTCAACGAATCTTTAAATATTAGATTCGCGCTTAATGTCGGTCAACTATTAAGTAGCTGCCAAGCCTAAATAAGAACGACTCATGTATCTGACTCATCTGCTTCACGACAGAAATAAACAGTAGCAAAAAGCAAAAGTGGCAAAAATGTTCGAAGCTTATTTGTGTTTACTGTTTAATGCAATTTTTTTACAAGATTGAACTAGCAAAGGAGCATGCAGTCCACTTGATGGTTACTGCTACGTATAGACAGTTGTGCGCAACACCATACAGAACAAGTTCTATCTGAACCCAGTCAAAGACGCGTTGCGACTCCTGAGAACTAGGATGGTTGCTTCATATGAAAGTCGAAAACTGCATCATGCTAGATACGGATGTGGCGGTGATAGTGCACTGGCTGAACTATACTGACTCTCTGTTAAACTTCAATAATTATTGTCTATCGCCCACCTCTAATTCAATAATCACACTGGTATGGTAAATTGGCGACTGACATTAACTGGGTGGCTTGCATTAGTAGCCACCTATATGTTGACGTTTGTTTTTGAAGAATTTTTGAATTGCTTTCGTTTTTTTAGACCTGAAGTAGGGAAAGGAGCATGCAATCAGTATCGTAAGACTATTGTCAGTGGTTATTTTCTATAGATATCTGTAATCAAGCCCAAGGAGGTGCAAGTACACCGAAAATATATTTAGATATATTTTAGTTTCATCGCAGATGTTATGCTATTTTTGGGGACTAAGTTGGAATGCCTTGTATATGTGTCTTTCTCTTAGCACGCCCTTAAAAGTAAAAGGTAGCGGCGCTTTAAACTGTTATTAGGTAAAAAAACAGGTGTGGCAACAGTGCCATTGGAATCGAATCTCAGCCAGAATTTTTTCTGAGTATAGGCTTCGTTCTCCATGTTAAACAACTAAGTCTAGCATTTTGTATTATATTTTTGGTGTTAATATCTGTATGACTGTACATATGTTCATGTTAAACTGGCATTAATTTTTTAATGCCGTGTATATTAACACTTGTAAAAAAGTAACTGTTGGTATCTCAGTCGAACTGATAAAATCTAAAAATATATAACAACTAAATATTTAGCATATTTTATCTTTATTTAAGCATGCTCCGTTTACATTTAAGTTTAAACTATCAACGTATTAATAAATTCGATAAATCAAACGGTTTACCAAAAATTTTACAGTCTGCGTCATAGATCCACTCTATATTTTGTATCTGTGACGTGAAATTAGCTCTTATTGTATTAATGATACGGATTTGTTTGACGTGTACTTTATATGTATAATGTGTGACCTATGTGGAGTAGCGTAGGATAGTATGTGGGTATGCTGACGTCACTATGCTGTACCGTTCGAAGCAATATATACAGGTGTTAAGGCTACGCTCTACTACCAAAATTGGTATATATTATAAGTAAAATAAAATATAGAGTAGCTAACCGCATTTAATCACTAAAATGTTTTTGATTTTTTTTTCATATGCAAGATCATAGAATTAACGTAAACATCATATAATGTTAATGTTTCTGTATTTATTCAAGTGCAATGAAAATTTTACGATTTTGTAGTCATGTATTGGCTGCAACCTCTTTTGTGCCACTCTCGGCGAAGACTTTGAACAATTACTGACCGCATCCGACGTTTCTTAACTATATATACAAAGTTACAATCCATTAATAAAATTTAATATACTTGGAATACTTAATAACTGGATACAAGACATTACAATATTTTTTTATTTGTATACACGAGCACATAGTATGTGTTACTGGCCCATGTTGTAATGTGAGGTAGCAAGTGCCTTAACACTTAAGTATGCGGTGCGCGGCCGCGCGGCGTGTTATGCTGATGTGCTCCTAATTACAGAAGCGCTAATTGTGCGCTCATCTCTGATTTGTACCCGGTCGCTGCTTTTTGGACCAACTACCAGTTGCTAAGACCGCGGCTGGCGATCACTGTACAGATAAGGTATAGATGATTCTATAACTCGATAATGATTTGTTTAAAATTTAAAGATGTCCATCTTTCTTGCTGTTGCTACTCTTTTTTTATGCCTATAACTTAGTATTAGCATTGCAGGTACTTTAAACTAAATAGACTTGATGGCTTATCCTCATTCCATATTTAGTTTCCTTAAAGAACAGATTTTCAGGAGTTGTATAGTACTATGTATCTAGGTTATTAGAACTCCCGTGCAAAAACATTATTCTACACTCACTGCTTTTACCTGTGCGTTTATTAGTAGCGTAAGAGTTTATTAAATCGCCTACGACTTTGTCTACGTAAACTTAGAACTAAAAAAATCGTTAAAAATCATTAGATTATGACATGTACCTGCAGTTCTTGTTGGCAGAAACATTGGCGGTGGCATTTGGTTGGCTAGGTGAAGGTAGAAAAAGAGGACTAACGTAAGCAATAAACCATCCGCGCGAGCCGCAAGCACTAGTCCATTATAACAAAGATATCAATCTATTACTTTCAGATCAACATCCACATACATGAACATTAACATTAAGAATCAAAAATTACCATTTATATGTAGGACGAACGTTAACAGACGATCGATCAAAACTCTCCTAATTACCGCTCGTAAGTCCGGATGCCTTTTATTACGAGTATCCGACACGTCGAATAATTGCAAAAAATCAATCGATCAACCATTTATAATTTTGTAAAAACGCAACGACCTGACGCTAATTAATATCATCACGTATTTTACTGTCTGATCGTATACAAACGTTCTATAACAACACAAACAATAATAGTTTAGTGGTACGCCTTTCGGCACGACACAACCGAGTCCAAGCTTCCTGGCTTATTCGAAGATGTAAGCTTATTTAAAATTATTACGTCTTTTAACAGTACAAGGAAACATTGTAGGAAAACCTGCAATTCTGTAATCTCATAAATTTTCGTACCATATGATAATAAAATACTTTTCATGATAATCTTACTCATATTGAGAGACCTGTGTCCTGCTGTGAAGCTGTAATGTAATGATAATGACGATATACTTATCCATATAATTAAAAAACAAAAATAATTATCTAAACACATATAAATTAATATACGTATTCAGTGAGTAACGACATTAGTCCTGCTCATTTTAAAAAGAAATTCGTGCCCGCCGTATCCGTATCTGTCCTAACATATCGAGAACACATAAAGAAAATCCGGATACTAAAACTAGCGTTACATCTTACACTAACCTAGCAATTACAAGATGTAGACACCGTTGTAAGACACTTAGGTCTGTCATTATCGAGATGGATTGTCGAATCGTTTGCCACGTCATCGTTGATGGGGTGTGTACTTATTGATAAGAGAAAGCGATTTCATAAGCATTTCTACTTTACGTATACCAAACTATGGACGTTTATGCTTATACTTTTGCAGTTGCAGATAACATTAAATAGTAGTTAATAAAAAATATATATTTTTCTCTATATATGTTCATACGTAGAATATAATAAAATTTACCGCTATACCACTGTATAGCGGTAAATAAGGAACCCTTAGTGATATGATACAAGATGCGTTGGTGATAACGGATCTATACAGAATAACAATATTACACAGTTCACAGATAAGTTTTATTTCATTTTAGTTTATATTTTTATTTTATTGCTTCTATTAATCAATAATTGTGCGAATTAGTCGACATAACTTCAATACTTGCCCCGTTCCGAATTTGACTACCATTATCAATCATTATTATATTTTTATTTTATAACACTTGTAAAACAATGAACTAAATCTTTTACAGACTATTAGTTGTAAGCAGACTTCACGTAGTTATCAATAGTTTCATGAATCCTCATTCTTAATTGTTCATAATCAGTTATCTCCGCTACAAGCGCCGCTTCCACTCATTGTATTACCTCGCCCCTGTGAACAGGTCCACGAATTCGCCCATTAATGATGCGGACGACACACTGACCCAGCTACGATTATGCGATTTGCTCTTTTGTCGCCTCATTGTTATTCATAGGCATCTTTTTATAATGTTTTATCCTATTATAATTCACCGGAGTTTTAGAGTTTCCAGTTCTTTTTATTATTCTTTTTCCTTTTAATCAAGTTGCAAACGAGCATGCGGTCCACTTGATAGTAAATGACCACTGGCGTATATCAACCTCTTAAATCAACCCCAGATATATAGATATATTCATACATATTTAATCCCACATAAGATTAGAGATGCTACCTCTGAGGATTAAGTTGGAACGCCTTGGTTAAGTATTTTATTTTACGCACGTTGAGGATGTGCTCTTGATGTTCAGTAGATAGTCTTCGACTTCGTGGATGCGAAACAGTGTTGCTTATTTTTACTATGCTCTTTTGCATTATGCTAACATATGTACGTTATCCAATCTTTGAATGTTTTTGTTTGCATTTCCATTTAACAGGAAAAAAACTTTACTTTTGAAATAATTTTGAATACATTTACGACATGGAGTTATTTTGACAAGTTCAATGAATTATTATATTCGTGTAGAAATTTATAAATTGTCTCAAACCTACCTGGAATTGTTATTATCAGTTTTTAACAAATCAATACAAACCCAGTCACTGAATAAAAAATAAATTCAAACTAAAACTAAAATTTATAAAAAACATATTTCAAATGTACTCGTATCTATTATATAATAGATACGAGTACATTTGAAATATGTTTACTACAAACGTTCTACAACTACAGTGAATATTCACTGTAGTTGTAGAACGTTTGTAGAATTTATGTTTACTTTGAATAAAAGGACATTAAGTTGGAAACAAATTTACTTAAAATAGGTTTTCGTGCCACGACCACCAAAGTATTTTGACCATAAAACAAACACAGCATCTCTTAAAAGAGCGAATCATGAAATAAAGTCAATAAAAACGGTACGTTTTTGCCAAAAGACTACAGTTACGTGACGCACCGTGATTTCACAACTCTACGTCATCTGAAAATTGAATTTTCGACAAATCCGCCGCCAACGCCATGGTTTTTATACATTTTTTGTTACAACAGATTCCTGACTGATGACCTACATGGAAATGGGGACCGGAACTTAGCACACAGAACACTTTTAGGTTTTCAACAATTACATATAATAATCCATGACAAAGATTTTAACACTGCATCTTGGTGCCTGTATAAATGTTGATATGTAATAATATTTTAGTTACAGTTTTTGTACAAATAGTTATGTTTATACATTTTGAAATTTTTAATCGTTGAGAAAAACGTAAATATAATATTTCGACTAATTATGGCACGTTTTACCCTTTTAAATATTTTTCTATTTCTTATCTAAAACAGACAAGTCGTGTAAGAGACGAACAATTAATTAATTTTCAATAAATAATACATACCTATATCACAAATCACTTTACATTCTCCTTATAACTATTTTTGTTTTATCGAAGAACTCTAATTTATCAATTTACATAAGATTAAATAAATATAAACAATACAATAACAAACAAAACAAGACAACATAACTTACAGACAAGAAAATAGCCTTAGCAGGCCGACTCAATGAAACATAGCAACTAATATTAATAAACGTCGGTAAATAATTTATAATAATAGACTGCTAAAGTCAATTCTATATCTTAGTCTAATTTTCCGAGTAGCCCCATTCCTCGGCGGGCGCGCGGCGGGCGCGCGGCACACTTCGCGCCGTAACGGTGCGCCGCACGCGACACGCGCTTTTTGCGACCGCCGAATTGACTCCACTTTGCATTCGGACGGACTATCTATACGTATATAACAAAATCTGTGCCTTTTTGAATTGCGTATTAATATTATTTGCAAAATTTACGGATGTAATGGACAGCGCATTATTGAGAAAAATTGGAAGTCGGTAATACTTTTTGCACTAATTTACATCGTATTAAAATCACACGAAACGAAAAATGTTATAAGGCACAGAAAATAGGAAAAAATATCAATTGGGTTTATAAATTTATCATGAATATTAGTAGTATTGGTAGTTTGTCTGCTAGTATACCCGTATGATTTATTTGAAAAACGAATGAAAGAAAACATTATAGTTTTTGGGAAGTCTCTAGGATCTTAAAGATTGGCTTGGAAATATACACATTTCTTTAATGATAACATTCTTACTGCATCTAATTAAAGTAGTAAATTATCTAAATCAAAACCAAAATTATTTACTTAAAGTTGATTCATACAGAAGTATTTTTGAGCGTCAACAAGCAACCACGATCGAAGGTAGAACAAATATTCAATACATCTCTTCATAGAGTACAGTATTTTTCAACTTGAGTAATCGTTTTATAAGCATCCAATTATAACTTCTTAGCATAACGAGTCAAACTGAATACCGCTTTGAGTAGATATAAATTTATTTCAAGAAGATTAATGACCTTAAAAAATTGGGAACAAGACGCTGTATTGAATATACAACTCGTACATATTTCAGATCTAAAGACTTCAACGCACTCAAGAACGAACTTTTTATACAAAACGCAATTATGTTCTTTAACTACATATACAATACTATGTCTATTACTTATATAAAAGTATGTATATAAATCGTTAATCGATTTTTAATAATTGTTATTTGAATTTAAACAAAAAATAGTATATACACGTATTGTTACGTAACACAGAATTGTTAAGCGTAAAAATTTAACAAAAAAATAAATAGTTCTTACTAAATAAAGTAACCAAATAACATTTAGTAGAAAAAGTGTCTGAAATTCACTACCGGAGCAAATGTTATCGTTCCTTCAAGGTTCTATCATAACATTACAGTATTCATTACACAAATGTTAACAAATCAGGAGGATTCAACAAATTGACGAGGTTCCAACAAAAACGACTGAGATCAATTGCCACATTCTTGCTTCGGACCTTAGCGATTTAGCGGCGGTTTGTCGGTCACCCTTAACTCAACGGAATATGGCCTATATTGCAGTACCAAGCGGCAAGCCAAACCGACACGGTACTTATATTGCAGGTGTCATAAACGAATAAATAAATACCCGAGCTTATTAAAGAAAAGGTTGCGTTTTCTTTTGTCCAAAAATGTATTTTAGTTTATATTTATTTTACTACTATCTCTGGTACGGTTAACTTTGTCGGTAAACTGTGCTTTTAAAAATGTAACAGGACCGCGGTGAGTGTAAAGCAATTTTATTGCTAACTGTGTTTGTTACCTGTAAGCCCTAATTAGGTTAGTTAAAATTTAACTCTTGTTTTTTAATATGACTTAATAATAAATTTTATTTATTTATTATGTTAATAATTTACATTTTCTTCCATTACCAAACCAACATACCACCAAAGTTTTCAATATAATCTTATATTTTAACTACATTTAAAAAAATATATAAATGACTATACATATATTAGTTTGTTCTTTATGTGCCTATGTAATATCAATTGGTATTCTTTTACTACGTATATTAGGTTTATTTAGTATATCACAAAGTTGTTGAAGATGTTATGGGTGCTAAAAAGACATGCACACACACAGATCCACCAGACCCAGGATACATATTCAACTTCATCGTTTAGATTTCCGCTAGATTAAATCGCACTCTAACCGCTAATCGAACCCAGTATCCTCCACATTGTAAACCGGTATGGTTACTATTGTGTCAAGAGGATACCTATGTAGCTACTATTGGCATTCAATCTATTCAAGTAAGTAACATTGAAGTGTCTGTTTGTAATATCAAAATAACTGCTTATTACTAAATGTATATGAAAATATATACAATAGTTACAACAAAAAAATAACATAATTAAGTTTTTGTGTGTCTGTTTGTATTAAACACATCTCTGAAACGACTAGGACGACTTTCATGGAACTTTCTCTGGCAAATATCTGATTTTATAAGAAGTAACTTTGGTGTCTTTTATAATATAATTATTTTATAAAATGTTTCAAGGTTCGGCGTAACAAAATAAAAGCTATGAAATCTACAGCACGCGCCCCATTTTTATTATAACGGTTCAACGTATCAAATTTTGATCATATTTGTATAATGTTGCATTATTTTAAACGCGGGTAAAACTGCGAGGCTACGTTACAAAGATAAATGTAAGTCATGACCATAGGTATAACACATACATTTGAACGCTTTACGACTCGCGTGGTAGATGTAGCGGCCATCATAACTCCGACGCACTAAGGGTTCCGGTTTCGACCTCCGGCCAGACATATTTTCTATTCTATCTTGTAAGCACAGAAAGCATTTTTTCACTTATCCATCTTAAAACAAAACAACATCTTAAAACATTTCCATGCTATTGTAATAACAAAACATAGGGAAAGGACTAAAAAACCATTATTTACAATGGAATTATCTGTTAACCTACAAACAACGATTATGCAATCGTTCTTTAAACCATCGTGAAGACACACATGTTTATAATTTAAGAGCCAAAGACGTTTTGTTTGTAAATTACAGCTTTGTGTTTACAAATTGCAGTAATTATTGTCTTTTATTTAAAGTTCCATAAAAAAAAATTGAATAGTAAAAACACATTTGAAACGTATCTTAAAATTCTAATGAAATGTTTCTTATACCGTATCAAATGTTGCATTGTTTATGTTTAGTGGTTTAAAACATTAGGCACGTGTTCACGTTAATACGCAATTACGTACTAAACAGATAAATAATATAAAAACAATTCAAAGGTTGTGAATATGTATGATAATATAATTTAAATACTTTTTTGTATGACGTAAGTATCAAACGAGCATGCAATGCACCTAATGTTAAGTGGCAACTGTCGTGCATGGACATTTGAAATGGACCACAAATTAGATTAGTATCGTACTTGAGGTCGGCCACTCTGACACTTATAATCGATCCTGTAGGATTGAACTCCTACTTAAAGATGCGTTACTATGCCTACTGGAGGACAAAACTGAAACGCTTCATTTCAGTGTACCTAATATTTCATTCAAACTACACTCCAACAACGCTTAATACTGCTGTCTTAAGGCAGATTTAGATAAAAATAGGTAGATACCGTTTTAAGTTTCAAGGACATAAATTCAATTGACCGTGAATCCTAAGACTTTTTAATAAACCATTCGTTCGTGAAGCTCCGTGTGATCCAACCCAGAATACAACTGGAGCGAGCCGCATTGTCACTTCACAATACGATACGGACACTGATGCAAAGGAAATGTACTGTAAACCTTAAAAAAATAACACTTAAAGAGTTGCTTACAGTACTTGTTTACGGCAAGCATACATTTAGCCTATTATGGGATGATTTACGCATCCTTTTATCAACATTAACTTGTTAATATGATTAATTATTGAGTTCAATTGCTTAAGCACGAACAATGGGTAAATGTATCAATGTTCGAAATAAAGTTATATTTTTATGATAATTACACTATCTACTTATTTACATTGTATAGTTTACGTATACTTTGACTCATAAGTTTAAGATGTACATGCATTAGTCAGTCATACAGTTTTTATTAAATAAAGGTGATGTGTCGACTTTGCTTCCATATTTTAAATCACATTGTTATCTTCATGTTTGTTGATGTTGTCGCTATAGCAACATATATTTTTATCTGAAATAATAGTAATGGTGAAATACATAGAGTAAAGTCTTATAGTGATAAAACAGTAACGAAGACTATTAATAAGGCACGGTTCATACAAAATTTGACCCAAAATGCAAGTAGAGCGCGCGACACTGATTCATAAGCTGATTCCACACTCTCGGCTAGGTAGTGTGGGTACCACAAAAATAAATAATTTCTAGATTAGTTTAGGTTATCGGTAACGTGTTCTAGTTTTAAGGGCAAGCGGTAAGAAAGAGATATTTAAAAAAGTTATTCCAACTTAGTCCAGCATCCCTTGTGAGATTATGACATGGGCTTGTTTTCTCCGTCTTTCACAAGTGAAACAAGCAGAAATATCAGAAAACAGGTACAGAAGTACGTCCTACAAATGCAAGATCATACGCAAAATACATACACTTATCGGGAAGATTTTAGTCGTAGTGACCAGTACGGTCACTACGACTAAAATCTTCACACATTCACACATTCGCAGTAAACGATGCACTAATCGACTTAATCCGGAACAGTGGCAGCGTGTTTTATTGATATTTTGAACATGATAGAACTTTTGTTATTTCTGTTTATTAACAACAGTATTAAGCACTGGTGTATTCTGATTTGAAAGGAGACATATTTATCAGAGGTGTTCCATCTTAGTCCTCAGCGGTAGCATCTGTGGTGGATCTCAGGTAAGACTTTAAACTAAATAAATTAAATGATGTCCATGGGCGGCAGTGGCTACATACCATTAGGTGGAATGCATGCTTGTTTGCTACTTCATTACAATAAAAAAGATATTTTATTAACATATCAATTGTCTACAGAAATTTGGAAATTTCAGTTTGATGTAAAATAGCTTTGCGATATTGTAAAGCTACCATGAATTTAGACGTGGCGAACTTTGAGACCGAGACACAATGGGTTTGACTTTTATTTGAAAACAATTTTGCAAAACTGCAACCTCATTGTCAGTGCGAAGTTTAGACGCGTATAGGCAGAAGGTAATTGTGTGTGTTTTTAATAATTTGCGGTGAAAGTAAAGTAATGATAATAATGGTGGCGCTTAGTTTGTGACCCAGATATTAATATTATTACAATGAAAACTGTGTTAGAAATTATGTGTAAAAGAAATCAATTTATTTTTGTGAATGCGCATTCCAGAATAACATAAATCAAATTTGAAAAGAAAATCATACAATAAATAAAAAACAATGTACCTACTCTAGGAGCAAATTAAATGTCTAGTCTAAGTTAGGAAGCAACTTCCGATCTTCGTGTATGACCAGCCTAAACTTATCGAAATCGAGAGCATGGATCGCATAAAGCGAAGCATCCGGGGCCAAAAATAACGCGTAACACTTAGCAACACTTTGTCAATATTGGTTTCATTTTGTTCAATTTCCATATAAATGTTTGTAGCTTATGTTACAAAAAACATGTTTTTTTACTAAACTAAGTAGCAAAGGAGCATGCCGTTTGCCCCATAATTGCCGTGTAGCCGTTTGTAGATGTCAAGTAATCGTGCCTATGTAAAATTTAAGACGTATCTAATAGAGATCGGTCGCATATAAGCTGCTACCTTTGAGGAAAAAGTTGGAACACCTCGTATCTTTATCATACCACAACCTTATGCTTAAAACTGCTGTTATTATATAATATAAATAGTTGTGGCGGTGGTGCTGCGAGAAGCGACGAGAAGCTTAATCTTGTAAACGTTCTAAAATTAATATAAAAAATATTTTAACTTAATTATCATCATTATAGTTTAAAAAGCAGATCCCTAGATTCAGTTAACTTTATAAGCTATATATTTTTATGATTTTTAGCTAAGCGTAACCGGGTTTACAGGGTTGAAATACACCTAATAAAGGTCGAACCTGGGCCCGAATTGCAATAAATTACTCAAAACGAACAATGTGACACCTTTCAAAGAATTTGAGAGATCACGTTCTTACAGTAGCACAATTAGACAACAAGGTAGCTACCAGTTGGAAAAAATAAAAAGATTGCGACAATGCTTTGCGCAATTGGAGCTCGAGCCACAATGAACGACCACGGGTGGGCAATTGGTCACACCTGGTACGAAATTGGATTGTCTTTGAAATGACCAAAAACCCTATTCTACCCTATTTTCAGACAATCGTAAAGATTGTCAACATATTAGTTATGCTGTAGGTACTCCTTAAAACTCGGACGGTGGTATCTATCGTATAAAAAAATGTCGGAAATATATGCCGGACTTTTAAAGTATTTTGCCTTCTCCCATTAGTCGTTAATGGGAACAGCAAACCTGTAACTTGTCGGTATTGACAGTGACCACTACTTCTCATATATATATATATACGACAAAACTCCTATTTAAAATAATACTTGCGCTGCTCATGTTGTGTACTTTAATCCTTATTATATTCGTATTATTTGAATTATTGTCTTCCCGCACGTTTCAAAACAAACCACAGCGCTCTTACGTTAGTAAGATATATATGTGTGTGTAGACATTACTAACAATACACATTACTTTTCTACTTTTGATATTTCACAAGTACATTACTTACAATCATAGGTAGTAGTAGGTAGCAAGAAATAGTTACCTACAGAGTATTTTTATTAGAGCCAAGCCATTCCATTTCATTACTAAAGCTTTATTGAGGTGGAAAACAAAGCCATCCCGGGCTTAAGTCTCACACAATAGGGAACCAAAATATTTACGTGTACAAAAGTAGCTACCGTCCGTCAGTCCATTGTATCATTGTGAACCTGTCACTACACTTGTCTTTTACTTATGTTTTTCAAAATGTAATCGCATTAGCCTCGCCTCCAATTTACACAATTTTTATTTATTTTGCTACCTGTCCAAGGGCTTTTTAGTTTTTTTCTATTCTTATAAGTGTGTTTGTAGTAATAAGTGACATAGAAGCTGCAGGTGTTTCAAATTATTGTTATAAAGTTAGATGCTTAAAAAGGTGTATTACGACATTTACAGAGCAGGACGCTTGTAATGAGCTAAAGTTCTCAATTTAGTATTTTAATGTATACTTACTTTACTTACTTTAGACTAAAAAAAAGACATTTACTAAAAATGTCGCCAATTAGCGAATAACATATAATATCTACATATTTCTACCATACCGATTGCTTTAAGTTGCTCTCTTGAGCAGAGTGAAATTACACTTGTATCTACCATCTTTAATTCAAATGGCAAGTCAATGGGCATTTATTTAAATTAATTACCAGCCTTCTTTAACTATGTAATAGTCCCTAAACGTAGAGCTGTTTGGTAAAAAATTAGTAAAAGTGATCAGGTATTTTGTTAACAGTCTAGGAAATCTATCTAGATTACAAAAAAGAGGTTTTATGGTATGGAATGAAAGTAACCAACGGACGTACAATCCACCTGATGGTATGTAGTTACTGCAGCTTATCGACGGTTGGATCTACGCTCAAATAATACTGCAATAATGTGTGAAGTTCGTCGCCGAAAGTGGACCGGCTATGCTGAATCTCGTGATGTCAATGTAAGAGCCAAATATGCAATTAAACTCAGCATAAAAAATTCTGCCCTCATCAAAAAAAGAAGTTGCCTTCTACACAAAGCTCGAAAGTGGTTTATCATCAATATATTACTAGTCTATTAGTGGATACTGCATGCAAAGAATGTAATCTACAATCAACGAAGATTACAACATCTTTATAAATGAAAATAAAAATGAAAAACAAAATATAATTTGTACTTAAATACAATATTACACTAATTTTATCTTTCATTACCAAAAATGTTATGAATAGGATGAGACTAACGTGTAAACCATTTTATTTTTTGTTGCATTCTTGTGTTTATACATTTCTGTTCTACAATACCAGATTTCTAGTAAAAACGATCTCAACTGCCCTCCATCGAGATCTAGCCTTATTAACTCATGATAAGTTGGGTTCGCTAGTATAAGCGCCATCTGTAATACTTGTATGAACTATATTTACGTAAACCGATCCGCGGTACTGTACATTGTAATAGTTTGTGATATAGATACTAGATGGCGTTACATTGCCTAAAGACAACGGTGTTTTTGATTTTTTATGGTCGTGTTTTTGTTTTTATACTAGTGTATATATTGTAAATAATTGTTATTTGAATATATAATGTTAAGGTGTTTAAGATCTTTATTTAATAAATATGCAAATTGTGACATCTAAAAGTATGTAGTTCGCCTGAAGGTTATGTATTGATGGCACTGTTGTTATTAGGCACACATTACAATGAAAAATATTACGTCCAACTAGGGAACATTGCAAAAAAAAACAAATTAATTGCTATTCAACACCGAGAGAAAAGCCCACACTTGGTTGAAATTGTAAGTTGGAAAAATTCTTTGCTTATCTATACATAGTCTACATGGATCTGTTCATAAATCAAACAGTCCCACAGAGATGGCGCTACTCGTATGTTTTCAATATTTTAAACAAAGATTATTGAACCAAATAAATTTCAATAACTTGTGTAAAGGAACAATTATGTTAACCTTTTACTTTATGTTGTATCATATCAGATATGATGTTATAATTATCATACATGTGATAATTATAACATCATATCTGACCGTCAAAGCGGTACAGTCCATAAGGTAGTAAATCCATATTATGTCTTTGCTACGCTTTTTAACACAGTGGTAGCGTAGCGGATATAAATTTGAACTGATAATCGATAGATTCAAGATTCGAATCCCAGATACGCACCACTGTTTTGTACAAGTTATGTGGATGAGTTCATAAAATAAGTTCTCCAAGATGTGTGAAGTCTACTGATCCGCACTTAGCCACAATGGTGTAAAACTGCTTAAACCGCTCTTAGTCCGATAAGAGACCGGTGCGCGGCCCAGCAGTGGGACAGTAAGAGGATCGAAGCGGCATCTTTTTACACAGTTTTTTTTACTATAAAAACTAAATACATAACGAATTAAAAGATATGGTAGCTATAGAGTTTTAAATTATAGAATCTTTAGTTTTATAAATAATCAAAAAACGTGTGTTTTCAGATACTGCGTAATTTAATAAAACAATACATTTAATGATTGCGGAAAAATTATTCATTACAGTTACCACGTAAATTCATTGTTCAAATTTGTCATGCTATCCGTAATTAGGGTAGAGCCAAACGTGGTTTAATATAAAAGATGAATGGGTTTCACGGCTTAGATAATCTGTATTTATCTGCAGATCACTGAAAGGGATTAGTGACCGTAGTTCCGTACAAATATCGTTTTGGCACATTTTCGCGACCGTTGTTTGGGGTCAGAGAGTCAGTGTTGCCAGCCCTAGTCTACAAATAGTTTAGTTTCGAAAAGATATTTTATATTTCAGTAAAGAATGTAGAAGAAACAGAAAAGTAAAAGTGTACAGTAGAGGAAAACGTCACGAAACGGACCTGTATGTTTCGTGACATTTGTTATAAACTAAAGTGAATAAAATTGTTCATTTTATGATCATAAAAAAAATACAAATATTATTTTACCTAATACCTTTTTCATGTCATATAATGTACCAACAAATTTTATAGTCATTTTCAAATTTACTTCAAAAATCAGCAAAAGTCATTGCAATTAATATTTATGGCATATATTAAATCTGCTGTGGGCGGTGGCAACACTGCAATGATTAACTGAAGTGATTATGATTTGCAAATTAGTTCTGACATGTACTTACTTGATTTAGATAGTGATTGTGTTCACTGGTTACCTATTTAAATTACCACCTACGAGTGTACACTGATGCCTTAAATAATATAACTACAAACTTTAAAATGTTAAACAGTTATTAAAATGTAAGTAATATCTTAGTTGTTTGTCAATCTGTCGGTGCCAATCTGTCATAAAATTATTTATAAATGAGTTAAAACTACAGTACAACCTGTCTATGAATGTTACAAACCTTACCCAAATTTATAATTAATTTGTAGGTTTGTAAAAATTAAATACTTAACACTAACTTTGGAACTGAAAAATAATGTTATGCTTGACACTTTGTCCTTTTGAAATACACACTCATGGAGAGTGGACATCGATTTTAATACAATAGAAAGGGGGGAAATTTTGCAGGCACCATGCTTGGCTTTGCGCATTAATGACTGCAGTAGATATGCGAGAACCGGAGGTACCTTCAGCTTTACACTCTGTAAGTAGGTAGAAGTTGCTTGCCTTACCCTGATTGATATATTTAATATGTTTCTGTGTTACTGTTTAAGTCAATATGTGGAGGACTAAAGTTTTACTTATATGTTTAATTATTAGTGTACTTAACAGTACGTTATTTACTATTAATGATAATGCCTTAATGTTCGCTCACGACTACGCTAAGATTCCATGTGCCATGGATCCAACAGATCAAAATTCAAACCCGTAACTCTCTGTATTATATACATATCACGACTGCACATATACAAAAATAAATCAACTTGTAACGAAACCATAAAAAACAAACAAAATAATACTTAATATGCAGTCTTGCTTCATATTACAAAGAAAACACGGCCTGTTCGGTAAAAATCGCTACACGATTATGCTAAGTACTTAGATAAGTAGTACTAACCTCATACATGATTGATGTCGCGATCCGCGCGTTCACGGGTTTTAAATATTTAGTAACGGTGTTAATTCCATTTTATAGAAACTTCGGCAGCTCTCGCACTATTGTTTAAATAAAGAAAGAAGATGATAGCGGCATAGTCAATAACATTCACATCATACTCACAACTAACAATATGACATGTATGTTAAAAATAAAATAGCCACCTCCATATAGATAGGTCTTCGGCATTCACGGACCTCCGTTCTTAGGATCTTTAAAATTCTATATAGGACTAATGTCTTAACTGAGGTCGTTCTCAAATACATTGACCTCTATAAACTCAGTTGGAATGACTCTTTTAAGTCTCTAACTTCCCCTTGCAACAACCATTAAAGAAAAGAACATTATTTAGTAAGTACTGCTATTACACTTAAGGTGAAAGTAGGAGGTGGTGCCTCTACCAGTCTGTATATATAACAAGAAAAGTCCTAGCTTATCTACTGAATTTTTAAAATTCATCCCTTACCAACATTGGTGAAAAGGCCATTTTGAAGAGATTGCATAGAAATTAGTATTTGGTATTTTGGTTAGAAATTACGAAACATATGCGATTATGCACAATCTTACACTGAAAGGGTGAAACAAGAGCTGAAAGTTTGTTTGAATATTCAGCTATTTTGATACAAACTTAAGTTGGTTTTTAAATTTCTGATTACAAATAATGAAACACCTATGTAACCGTTTTTGTCAAGTCAACCAAAAAGTTTTAGTTTATCTTATAATATACGCGCACGAAGTCGCGGGCAAAAGCTAATCTATCACAAAATCGATAGGTACCTATTACCGTCTACGTTTAATCAGCCTTATAGTGATTCGCATGCAGACAGGTGGGATCTCTGTCGCATCGCAAGTGCAAATACATTCTAAGAAAGTTTGGCAACCACGTACGTCATGCGCTACATGATAATTAGATTCGATCACGATATTCACTCGAGTTACTTACATCATTGATGTTAAACTACAGTGTGTTTGTGTGATTTTTTTTTTCATATTGTATTCATGTCTTTAGATTTAGTAAACATAAAGAAGTTTTTCTATATGATAGTCATAACTCCACGATAGACCTCCGTATCTCATGGATGCCATAGACACACACAAAGGTATTACACATAAACTCAGACTCAGTATATAAATTCATCAGTTAGATGTTTGCTCTGATGGGATTGAACACAAATCTGTATGTGTTAGGTGAGAATAGTTACCACTGTGTCGTACGAGTCGCTAGTTGTTACAATTCACGGCTGTTTTACGGCAGGGGCAGGTAAGTAGTAGTTTTGTAAAATCTGCATGGCAACGTAACAAATTCAAAAAAGACCTCCACGTTATTTATATACAGAGCGTTATTGAGGCAGTCCACAAACAGTTCAAAGACCTCTGTCCACTTCATAACGATACCTTGGGGCGTTGTTACTTTTTATATCACCAAATCCTTTTTCGAGATTTAACCCGATATAATAAACTTATTCATGTTTTATTTCTATGAATAACAAACAGTACACATAAATGAAATGCAATATAATTGTATACTTATTTATGTTCTGAAAGTAACGTAACAAAGAGGTTCCTGCCCATTAGCAGCAGATATTTACCAAGTGGTCGCTGTTGCTCATGGATACCAATACAGATTATCAAATAAGACAAGAATCTTAACAAATAGCGATTATATGTATTGCTATCCCTGAGGACTATGTTGGAACGCCTTACGTACTTACCTATGCTTATTTTTATCAAGTAACAGGAAAGAAACACATGACGCTGTCTTTACTATAAGGGTCGCAACGGACAGAGACATAAAATAAACATTGAAATTTCTATTCTGGTTTTGAGTATTTATTTTATTCAACAGAAATTGATAAAGTATGCAAAAACGTAACGTTACGTTACATGAACATATACAGGTCGAAAATTCCGAGCTTAATTGAATAAAATGTTCCATACTCCAATTACTAAAATACACTCAACATTGGTAATTATTTCATACCAAACGTCGATAACACAGGTTTTTCCTTGGCCGGGAATCGAACCAGGTCGTTGCCACGGTTACGGGATCCACAACACATCCCGATAATACGTTTGTTATTTCATGGAAGTAGCAACTGTGGTAGATTTTTACACTTATATCTACCATATAAGAATTGCATAAAGATATTACTCTGATTTGAAGATTAATACGATGCATTCCACCTTAGTCCGCAGTGGTAGAAAAGTAAGGTACCTGTGGTACAGATCACGTAACTCTGCGTTAATGGCTACTTACAGCAGGTGCCATGTATGTTAATTTTTTATATCAATTTCATAATTAGCAAGTTACAGATTTCAATGGGCGGCAGTAATACTTCGGATCAAATGGGCTGCGTACTCGGTCGCTTCATTTATGTGAAAATACGGTTTCATTTATTATATTATAGTACTTGTTGACAATATATGTCAGTTAGAAGGCAGCGAAGTCACGGCAGTCACGATGTCACGTCACGGTTCACGGGCCGGGGGGACAGGCGGGTTTTCGGTTAGTGCGCTGTTTCAATTCAAAGCGAGCTCACCCCTTACCCTTGAGGAACACTTGATGTAATGAATGTGTAATTGTATTTGTTTACTGGGTCATGGTGGGTCATGGGCATTAGTATGACATTTACTAAGATTTGGGCTTCGCTTTTTGTTGAGTTTGATTTATAGTTTTTATATTTATGCAAGCATTCACCAACCCAGCAGTTCGATATAAAAAAGTTGTAATTAAAGTCCTGTACGGAGATTACAAGGGGTTGAGGCAAATTGATTCCTTCTTATAGATAAAAACTATTCAGCAACCTGCCTTTTATTCTTTTTATTAAGGGTGCTATGCAATACCCGTAACTGTCATCTATGTACACGTCGTTTCACACAAACCGGCCCCAAAAGTGTTGCGCAAATATTAGGCACCTAGTTTATGCAAAACATTAATTTTGAATCTTTGCTAAAGTCAGTTTGTCAACTTCACTACACTCAGACCCGCCTCATTATGTGTTCATTTATCATTCTTTTATCTCGAATGTAATGTTCACAGTCGAGGCCAAATTTATTCAAAGAATTTGTTGTAGGTACTTTTATACCAGAATATGGAATACTCTTTTGTACAAAGGCGTTTGTATCATAATAACTCTGCACGAAGATTTGTTTTCTTTACGGTTATTTGTACACTTTATAGAGCTTTATTGCAACGTAAAGCTACATTTTCTGGATGTTTTTCGTGTAACTGTCTATAGCTTCCTTACTGTTAATGAGATAACGTCCGGCACATGTTCTATCATGTCCCTGCAATAAGGATGCTTCAGTGATTTTCAGAGGTATTAGAACCCTACGTAGTCCTGTCTTATAATAGAAATATTTCGCTTTTGCGTTTTGGTTTGAAGATTACAGATACTTTCACAAGGCATTCTAATCTTCAGTCTAACAATAAGTCCTAAGAGTATGATCGGGGCCTACCTCAAGCAGGAGTTTGGTTCTATTTGGGGTTGATGTCCACGCAATGACCACTTAGATTTAATTATGTAATCTAGATGCATAGAAGTACGCATCTTTTAGCATGAGTCCAGTGAAGGCCGACTGCGCAATATTTAAATATTTTATTGTGTCTTTCTTAAAAACAAGAATGTTTCAAGTGCTTACCTGCAATCCGTGTGAAGTATTCTCCAGGCCTTCCCATGCTGTGGTGAGAGACGGAGCCCAGCAGTGGGACCAAAAAGCCATTCCATTCAGTAAGGTTAATATTTTGTATATTAAAAATTATATTGACTTAATTATCGTAACGAAAATACGAAGATTTTTTTGTTTGCTGCTTTATTGTATCAAAAATATTTACGTAAGCCAACTCAAAATCATTTCCTGCTCTAACTAATTTGATTTGAAATCTACAACTGGTTTCCATAATATAGTGTCATTAGCATAATGAGTAGGTGTACTTATAATTTTATTATTACACATTTTTTTTTCAAATGTAATTAAAATGGAGCTTAGATAAAGTTAAGTATGTACAATGATAGGAATAATACTTAATTCATCTTTAAATCATTTTTTTTTCCTATATCACTTTGTGGATTGTTAAAGATATCCCCATTTTAAAAATAGTAATGTAGCAAAACTCTTTTACGGTTCCACGCTGGAGGCAGCACCGCTGTACTTATTTATACGTAATAACAGTTGTTTCGCGCTGCTGAGGTTTTTATTGGCCGACGTTATAAGGGAGAGACACTTAATTCAAAACATTCCATATCCTCGTGGTAACAACGCATTTGTGGCTAAACTAAAGTAGGATTTCTAAAAAACTACTGATCAGATTTTAATGAGGTTTTCTTAGTTTGAAAGCATATTTTCCGAGAAAAATTGTAATATACAATAATTTGGGGTTTTTGCAGTTTTCGTAGAAAACTAGAAAGACACGTTTTTTTATAATGTTCAATAACTCTAGTGGTATGGAATGGGTATATCATTGTTATATGGGTGATCTTTGAGTTATGGGTTCGAACTCCTCATCACTACCAAGTTATCATAAATTATGTAAAAATCAGTATTTTTACATAATTTATGATAACTAGGTTAAACTAACCCAATTCTTACGAAACTGGAAATAATGTAGAGTATAACATGATACGATTGTAAATTTGCTCTTCAACTCTTTAACCCTAACGATACCGGTTTACTACCTGCCAAAACCACAGAAATAAGCTATTTGATGCCTATGTATATATAAGGTTTCTGAAAAAATACGTGTGATTAGAAATTTTACCTTAAACTCTTCTCTGATGATGTAGAGTAATTTCTTAACATATTGCTACACAGTAGTTTATTAGTTAGTCCATTACAAGCACCGACTTGAAATGTACGTACTTTGTAACATGTATACATATTACATGCATTTCAATATTTCTTTACTTTATTGTGCTATTCTTTTGCTTTATTTTTATTAGAAAGTCATCTATAAGCAGTATCTACTGTATGAAGATAATACAAGTACTTGTTATTTAAAAAAAATGTCGTATACCATTAAATTAAATTAATTAGTGACTAGCTCATTATAATTTATGATACTATAAATGTTATAGCAATTAAGGTGTTTTAAATGTCAAAATACAAGAACATTAATCAAAGAGAATATCCTCAGATGTTTATCTATGTATAAACAGTGAAAAAGTAAGATATGAAGTGTGTGAACTTAGTTTAAAATTTCCGAAGAACATCAAATCTATCAGAACCGACAGATCTAACAGATTTGATGTTAAACGGAAAGCAAAGTATGTTAATACATACACTTATTCATTTATAGTTGAGTTTGTGTTTATACTATATTTTTCTGTACTACAGAATATTTATGCAAAATGATATGACGTTAAAATTTAAAGGAACGTTAAAAAAACAACATGTCTATTTTTTATTTTATTTTTCAAAATATTCCTCACTACAG
The DNA here is from genome assembly GCA_018250295.1 of Spathilepia clonius. Taxonomy (NCBI): domain Eukaryota; kingdom Metazoa; phylum Arthropoda; class Insecta; order Lepidoptera; family Hesperiidae; genus Spathilepia; species Spathilepia clonius. The sequence continues at coordinate 55,372 of DWRA01000005.1, forward strand.
ACATGAATGACCCGATTAATAACACGTGTATAAATTAATATGGAATGTGTAAGTACCTAAAACCTTTTGAAGGAAGTGACAGAAGCTTACATTACACTATTACATAACAAAGAATTATAAATACAACAATGATGTGAGATGGTCATTCAAATAAGTGTAAAGAGATAATATTATATAATAATAGAAATCTCCAATAAATTTCAATCTAGTTTCACAAGGATCTAAGTATACATCTTAATATGCAATATATACATACATACTCGTAATATCTTAAAGAATTACATATCAACTGGATCGAGTACCGACGTACCCCCTTATTTACATAATAGACTTTACAAGTACCCTACGATCTAGGATAATAGCTGCATTTGTGCATCAAAATCTTATTGCATAGTTTTAAACCATAATAGTGTTGCCAATAATACTTTCTTTGCCGCTATCCAGATATTCGGAGTAGCCGGATTCATCGCTACAAGCACTGTCGTTGTCACCGGTATTCTTAAACACTTCAGTTTCAGTGCTCGAGTTCAAACTGTCCACGTCAGTAAGATTATCGATGAGGGATTCAAAATTTCCCTCGTGATTCGTCAGTATACTGGAATCGGATCGCAGCGGAGGATATGTAGAACGTCGTCGAAATGTGTTCTTCTCACCGATCGGAACATGATTCACTTCCTCGGAAGTCGTAGTTCCCTCAGTGTCATTCATAACGTGGATGGAATTTGTGAAGCTTCTGCTACTGCCTCTCATACCGCGTTCGAAACTTCTCTCTCTACTAAAGGAGCCCCTCTCCTCATCGCTGTCAGATTTTTGCATTTCTTCCTGAGGGAAATGAGAGGGGAGCGACGATGGCTCGGCATCTGATGACGTGACTGTGCTCGCAGTCTCACAACCCGAAGAAACCGATCCGTCGTCACTGTCTGTGACGAGGTAGTTACTCTGAGATAACAGAAGGGACTTCCGCTCGTCAGCACTAATAGCGTGATCGTTCAGCTCAATAGTCTCCGAGATTGACTCTAACGTCTTTATCCTTGACTCCAGTTTCTCTACATCGCTTTGACTAGTATCGTGATCGCGGTCAATATCCGCTTTTAATTTGCTCTCTTTAACAAGAAGGCTTATCAGCTCATCCGTGGAAGTCTCCGAACTTTCGTCAGAGTCATTTCGAACTCTTCCCATGAAGCCTTCAGGGCATGACAATTTGCGAGATTTTGTTTCCACTCGTCGTCTATCTAATGTATGTGACTTGCATAAATCGTCCATGGTAAACTCGCAAATATTTTTCTTAGCGTTCATTTCGGCTTCTTCCTCATCTTCTTCAGAACAGAGTTCTTCAATCGCACCAAGTTTCGGAGCAGATTTTGATCTCTCGAGTGGAGGTCTGTAGTTCATAGCACCCACACTAAGAAGAATCTTCCTGCGAGGCATGCTTGGGTTGTCGTATACACTATTGGCAAGACTTAGTCTCGCATTTTGTTTGGAGATTCTATCTTTTTTGAATTCGACTAGCGCTTGCTTTAGTTTAATTTGGAGCTCCTCTGTTATTTTCTTTGATACGATTTCTTTGGTGCAGAGGACAGCGTGACATCGAAGTTCATGTTTGAGTTTCTTGCCCTCGTGGCGATAGACCCAGCAGAACAGTTTGGGGTAGTGTGGGGGACTGGCACAGTAAGTAATACGGTGGGACCAGTACTCGGTGAGACCGTGTTCTTTGGTGAAGCCCTTGAGACCGGAGTTGGTGACGGAGAGCTTCATAACTACGTCAGGTTTTGTAGATTGCTGGTAATTTCTCCACAGCGTGGCGAGTGGCTTCTCAATGCAGCTCTCACCTGAAAAGAAGAGAAGTTGACATTTTATTTTTGTTGCATGACCTTTAAAGATGAGGAACATTTGACGCAGTTGTTATCAATATGTGACTAAAAAACCTTAGGTGAATAATACAAAAAATATAATTGTTGAGACTGGTATATTCAACAATATATCATTTGCATTGTTTTTTCGCGATCTGAATCTATACAGTTTGATCGTCAGGCTTTATAAAGTCGAGGTGAACCGCTCGGCGACTGAATGAATGTTGTTACTTAATTTAAACGATTTGTTTTTAAAATAGTTGCAATGCAAATAATTATACAATATGTTGGTGACATTTGTTTTCGTTTTCGATAACGTGTTGAAGACTTGGTTAAAGAGTACGTCGACAGTAATACGATTTTTTATAAGATCGAACTAGCAAACGAACATGCTCTTTACATGATGATAAGTGGGCACTGCCACCCGTGGACATCTATAAATAACTACATGAAGGACTGTAGTTCTACCTAAAGCCCATCACAAATGCTTTGAATCTTCTACGGACTAAAATGGTACACAATGGTATACCTCGTTAGTAACACAGCCGATATACACATTGGTCCACCGCAACGCAATGGTCGAAACATATTGGTTCTACCAGCTCTAAGTTAATAACGGGACAAATGTACACCCGTAATTCAGTTAAATATGTTCAGCTATGGAAATTTCTAAGCCATGCCACATATGACAGCAGTCCTACATAAGTTAAAGTAGATGACAGATCCAATACTTCAGCCGAGGGATAACTTGCTTATTAGTATCTCTGCCTTAACACACCCTCTATACCAGTACATGACAGCTCACATCACTGTTATAAGGCATACATAGTCGTGATGGTAGTGCCACCTGTCGTCGCCATATTTTACCCTCCACTGAGAAGGCAACGACAATGACGGTTAATATTAACTTTAAAATTAACTATTACATCTGACGCTAGAGGCGCTGATAATCTACAATTTATGAGATATTTAGCAATTTTTTTTTTTTTTTATAGTTTAACCCGACGAAAAGGCAGACGGGCTACCTGATGGAAAGCAGTTACCGTCGCCTATGGACATTTGCAACACCAGAGGAATCGC
>DWRA01000006.1:0-57731 GCA_018250295.1 Spathilepia clonius
TTTAGTGAGGTAAAAATCCCACATAACCCCGTGCCGCTCCCACGGCACCGGGGTACCTTTTGAAGGTTTCCCCCCCGACAACAAAAAAATAAATAAATAAAAGGCGGCGGTAGTCGTTGTTCGTCGTCGAACTGTTGTTTGTTTATTAGCTCCTTATCGCTCGTGTTCTATCAACCTTAAACTATAGTATCCTTACCCGCCTATATGTAATTTATAGGTGCGTTGATTTTCTGGTTTGAAAACCGTGGTAAGTTAAGTAAATGATAGCATTTTAGCAAGGTGGTAGAACCCCAATTAAAATATCGTATATAGTATATTCCCCTAAATATGGATGAATAAATTTGCTTTCGCAGCTAGCATATACATTTAAAACATTTTATAATCGGCCATGTCATATTTTACTTATGTCTTTAAATTTTAGTAACTACGTAATTAATTTCTATAATCTAATAATGTCATTGCGTTATACGCTTCCTCTCAAAACTCTTATATTAAACCTTTCAAAAACATGGTTCCTGTTCGAATATGTATTCTCATCGTCGTCAACCCATTACTACCTCACTATCAGGTACGAGTGTTATCTCTAAGAGTGTTATGTCTAAGAGGGACTAAACCACAGTCCACAGTGCTAACCAAGTGTGAGTTGGTAGACTTCACGCACCTTTGAGAACTTCGGAACCCTCGATTGAGAGGCCGTGATTCAAACGCTAGGCTATCACTGCCTTTGTAATATGTATTCTGTATGCCAGCTGCTAGATTATAATTCTACGTTAAATTTATTTTTTAATATTTACGAATCTCGTATACTGGTTGCGCGAAGTTTGAGTTATGAGCTTACACTCTTTCAACGGTAGATACTTCATTATGCTCGGTCAGTAGTTCTGCAAGATACTTGTACGAGCAAGAAAAAATTCTGGAACACATTTTTGAATCTGGAAAACTGAATTTATTAACTACATTTTATTATAAATTCTGTTAGTTATCAAGACAACTTAATTTCCCAATTACTCTTACGTTTGCATAGGTAAGCGACTATAGTAATTATTGATTCGTAATTAACAATAACTCATTAGTCGACTAATTGATTGGTTATGCGTGTATTTTGCATTTCTGATTAATTTAATTATTCGACGTTAGAACTAATTACTTAGCAGTTCTAGTGTTCAAATTAACGCGAATTACCTGAGTACTAATCTGATGTTTACCACACGCGGAATTACATGTCGTACCTGCATCTTGTTTTAGAGCATTCTCGTGTAATGCAATAGTACTTACAAGTACTACATTAGTAAGCACTTGACTCGAAGATTAGAGATGATAGACTTCTACTTTGTATGCAATTCTATTCAGAAGAGAATGAAGTATTAAGAAATATTAACTTACGATATTTTCAATAAGAATCGAAGCGCATCTTTGATTGTCGTCAAGCAGCTTGTTTTACTTTGAATTGGTCCATGTTCCTAGTAATATGGACTATTTGGTATTTCTATAATTTGAAAATAATAACATGCCGCAGGGCAGCAAGTATAAAGCTGTTGGTGAGTCACGACACCACGAACCCGAGTGTATCCGGGGTAGTCCCCCATTTCCTAACTTTTGATGAGCAGAGCGATCATCGTCTAGTTTCATCTTCTATGATGTTCAAATATGTGCCTTCGGACAAACCCAGCCTCTGAAGTTACCTGTCTTCTAGAATCAGGAACTAAGTTGCAAGTTTCAATTCTCCAAAGCTCATCAATTAGTTCTTTGAATATTTAGCACAAATGCTGTTTTCTCTTTTTTTATACGCCATTTGCAGGCCATGGATTGTGTTGACTGTTTACGGATGTGGCCATTTATATCACTTAAACTAAACAATAAAATTGCATCAAATAGACTAAACTCTTTGGCCTTAAGTCCCAATGAAAGCCTTTCAATTTACTTGATCCTATCCTATTTAAAACCTTTTTACATTCACGACATCTTTCGGGATATTATAATAATTATTGTCCCTTATTAAGTACTTCCTAGCATTCTTGTTAAATAGTTATCTTTCTCCGTCACTTTAGCTTTAAATACGAAATGTAAAGTTTTAAATCCGGTACGAGTATGCTGGATTAGTATGCAGATAGTTTTAATTAAAATTCCTGGGACTGAAAATTCCGATATCAGTGTACGGAATAATTTTCAACTTACAGATTTTTTATGAAATTTATTTACAATACTAAGAAAGCGTAATTTTTGGAGTGCGTACCGTATGCGTAAATACCTAATACCTAATAATAAATATAATTTTGAAATAAGCCACGATAGAAGAAAAATACATCACGATATACCGCTCTACGTATAACATCTTATAATTTGAACTTAAAATACTACTAGATACTTATTCGTTGGCATTAATTCTATCTTGTATTTGCCAGGCATAGATAGATGAATAAAAGGATTGAAATAAAAATATTAGGTCACAATTTGCTGGTCAAGTATAAGTGAGTGATTTATCCCTGCAGCATTCATTTGAAGGAGTAGGTAAGGTAAATATTTATTATAGTGACGTCCGAAATTTGTCATCCGGGACCTTAACGCATCTGTGATCAACTTCAGAAAGGAGCCCATCTTTATATAAATTTTATTGACAATTATCCGTGCCCAACAGGGGCTACTTAATATCAGATTACCTTTTAAAAGCTAGAATTCTTTATGCTTCGAATCTAGAGATACCCACTGCCATACTTGCTTGCCTTATTACAACAGTTTTAAGGGATAGCAATGCATCTGTGGTCGATCTTACTTAGGATTCTAATCTTATCTATAACATATGTTACCGCCACTAGTCATCAGGTGGACTACATTCTTGTGTACTTCTACATTATAATGACGTATAAGCAGTACACCAGCCTGATCCATCCCTAAAAATCTCATCCACCTCAATCTGAAGAATAGATCTTAACATAAAAACGTTAATAGCAACGTCGACAAGACCATTAGAATTAGGCAACATGCAATCTCGTCTTTATAGTATCCTATTGGTAATTATACCACATTATGCGCAAATTACCACAGAACAATTTCAATTGTGAATGAAGAATCAACCTTGAAATTTGAAAACGACATGTTTCACATTTTTTGATCTAATCAGTTTTACGAGTAACTCAAAAGTAATAAAAAAGATATATACTTTGGCGTTCGGCCAAACTATGTTCTTCGGTTGCGAATGGACCGCGCTGGTGTAACACTAGCATTTTTGAAATAAAGTGAGCTTCAACTCAATGAAATAAGAATTAGGACATTAACATGGATAATGGTGAAATATGAGTTTATACTTTTAGAATATTCTGTAAGGCATAAGTTCGACTATAGGATGTTATATATATTGAATATCCCGATGATAGTATCCAATTTTGAACTTACCTGACTTGCTGAATGGTTAAATGATTGCTGTTTACAGTGACAAAAGCTTCTTCACTTCTGAATTCTCGAGAATTCGCGGTTACATAATAACAACTACACGTATGGTCTCCCTGGCAACCGGCAGAGTCCTGTGAATACCTTCAAATTGCCGTTATAAAGGGAGCATTTGTTTAACATTGGTTTTACATCAGGAAAAGACGGTGTTGTCTTTTTTGGCTGAAACTATTGCTCATAGAAAAATCCAAAAGCCCAATCAGTATTGGTTAATAAGTTAAATACAAACCTTGTACAAAAGCCGAACATTCCCAAAGTTTGAAATGGAAGTTTTGCGTAATGGTCCTACATAATTTTCAGAAACCGCTAACCTATCCTAAAATTTGAAAATATGTTTTGATTATGTATCGATACGACATAAATAAATATGAAAAGTCTATATAGATTTATAAATATTCTACATAGATTTATAAATATCTGAGTACTTTTCTTACATGGTTACTAAAAAGGATTCCATTCATACTAAAAACAGTCCGTCTATGGCTATAAAAGGATCATAGATGATTAAGGAACGACCTGTTGAAATTTCATATCGATGTCCTAAATCAATAATACTAATAAAAACACGGTGATATTGTTCCATTCCATACACAAGCTATAAACTCATTTATTTTTACATACATTATTTCATTTTACACACATGCATAGACACATTTTCTGTGTCTTATTTGGAATACCACAATACAAACGAACTTGTGTGCTACCACCCATCACCAAACAACTTACAACAGCTACTTTCCTACATGCTGTAGAAGTCGTCCTCCCGTAATAGTTTATTTTTATTGTCTAGAACACGAAGATCTGATTTCCATTTAAATATCTTTCAGAGTGTTGGCATCATCGCGCTTAATTGACTAACTAATAACTTCCACCATTTTTCATACCTGTTGCGCCATCTCTCGAAAGACGAGAACAACAAGCTTACACTTTTCTGGCAAGCAAAGGAAACTCAACCATAAGTTGGCGTCATAGCATTCAAAGTTAAATTGGCGGGGATGTGTCTTATCAACTTGACTTTTTGACCTTTCCTAAAATATGATAGTCATCCTTAACTTGAATAAATAAGGTTCAAATTGGAAGAGTTTGAAGATGCCTTTCAACTACACTTGATTTCGCAACTCGAGGATTTAAGGGCATTAGAGAATATATTATGGACCTACAGAACACAATAACCGGTGTTATAAATGACGATTAGTCTTTATATCACTACAAGAAAAAGGAAATTGCAAATATTATACAATATCTTGATGTAAAGCATCTGTGTATTTAGAATTTTACATGCAAATCAGATCAAGTTTTATATTCATATAGTTATAAGATAACTTTTCTAGTCGATAGTTTCTGAACTTTGTCCGAGACATTCGAGCAACTGCAAACTACATTGATGTCATATTGCACCATTGAAAGACACGATGATTTTACTAAAACAGTACACAAACCTAGCATCATATAATAAGAATGGCTGACGACATTAGTGAATAATATCGTGTACCGAATGAACGTCAATACAATATTCAAAATTGTCAAACAATGTTTATTCATGCAGTAATGCTCACTGTACGACCACTGTATCCCAATACTGTATGACCAAATTAATTTTCAAGCTCAGTCGGCCATAAAAAGGCGCCATTAAATTCACTAATTAAATATCAAAAAGGTTGGTAACACAAATGAAGCATTCTATAACTTAACCGTAACATTTACATACGTGTGAATACGTGTGAACATAAATTTAAAATCCTTTCAACTGTATGATGACGGATAAAATAGGGAACATTTAAAATCAATTATACACAGCTTTCACATCAACTTGAAAAAAATCCTTTACTAAGTGTATCCAAGTACTATCCTGTAGTAACTAGTAAAAAACATAAATGTGCTGTGTGCATCGTACGATTTTATAAAACCCATTAATAATACTACTTGTGTCACTTGCATCTTTAAACAAGATACCTTTAGATAGACTTCACAAAGTTGGCACAGGGCGATAACCTGTTTCCCCATGTTTAGTTTAGAGCTTGTTGAGATTTTAGCGATAAACAAATTATTGTCTGGGAGGCGCAGACACAACAACCTTTCAATATTGAGCAAATAGCCACCTACTTCAAATATGATTACCCTCGGCGGTCACCTTGGTTACCGAAACGATGGGGGAGATTTACAAGGGAGAAAGGGGTGAAAAACGAAATAAACTTAGTAGCTTAGTAAATATAAAAGACTTTTTACAGAGTTGTATGAAATACTTTGCTTTTGTGTACATTGTTCATATAATAAAAGCCTTTCTAGACAAAGCGTAGCGGGACCTACCCCAACGAAATGAAAGTTGAATTAAAGGGTCGGTCGTTAGATACAGCTTAGAATTTAAAGTTACAATATTTAGTATTTAGCTTTAAAATATAGCTTAGAAAATAGTAATTATAATTATAGTTTTGCCGCCGACTTATTAGTAACATATTAATTGTTAATAATAACATCGATCTCAATTTTCACATCACAGTTGTTATCATTTGGTTCATATTAATTAATTTTATAAAGCATTTGAAAATGCATTGTTATTCATTCACTTAATTCCTTCATACTGCGTAATAGAGTTTTGGAAAAAGTATTCTCACATTAAAATTACGGCATACATAAAACATAGTAAAATGTTGTATGTATAATAATTGTAATTGTATTTATATTGCAAGCAGCTAATACGCGACAATCGCAGTAATAGCCTAGTGGTTGAAACTCGGACTCTCAATTCGGGGTCCGGAGTCCTCTAATTTTTTAAAGTTACGTGCGTATTAGGAATTAATTATCGCTTACTATAACAGTGAAAGAAAACATCGTGAAAAAACTTACACAAATGGAGGTTCTTTAAAAAAATCCAAAAGGTGTGTGAAATCTACCAACTCGCACTTGGCCAGCGCGTTGGGCTACGGCCTAGCCCCTGTCACACCAACGGAAAACCCATACCCAGCAGTGGCGCAATAATGGGTCGACAATGAATACACATCTCAACAAGTACTAGCTGCTTACAAGGACATTGTACAGTACAATACACGTACAAGCAGCTAATAGTTGCAGGGCCAAATATTATCTACTTACGATATATGTAAATGAAATATAGTGCGGGTCTTATGTGCAGGTGTATTTGCACAACCTTATATGTCTGGATCAGATCTCCGCTTCTGCACCGGCCCCTTTGATACGTTTGATGAATTACCTGTTGGAACATGAAAATATAATATTGGATCTTCGTTACTGAGTTGTGTGACTGTTATTAATAAATCAATCTATCCAATGTTTTGTCTACCATAGATCAACATTAAACAACTTCTATCTAGAAATTGTCTAATTTCAATCTTTAGTAAGCAAAAATTGTATAGATTGATTATTGACAATGGATGTTTATACAAAATACTCCTAAGGTCTATAAGTAACGCCTCATGTACCTACTAATAAAAACTTACATACAATTTAATGAAGAAATATGGCACTTTCAGTGGTGGAACTTCTATTTTCGAGACCTTTTGAAATGGTATCATTTTTAAAGAAAATATCAAGGCCCTTAGAAACATATTTACGAATGTAATATCTTTTAACGAATCCAACATGATGCAGGTTACTTTAAATATCTTAACATAGTGAATACGCCAATTCGCACCTTTATTGTTTTAGCTACCTGAATATTCTCCTTACCATGGGCCACTAGTTACCGGTTACCACTTCGACTTGTCGCGCAGAGGATTCCGGATATCCATTGTCCAGACATCATAATGGACATAATGGATTTATATTTCTTTTGTGTCATTTTGTATACTTGTTTATGTATGTGTATATCCAAGACCAGCAGGCAATAAACAAATACATACTGGACGGTGGCAAAAACTAATTCAAATAAATACCTAGTTAATTAGTACGGTTATTTGCATACGAACTCCAAATTCAGTAATTTTACATCTCGTGAGCTGTACGATGAGTAATTTGCTTGCGGTCGGCCAATTAATGAAATATTTGATTTATGAGGAACTCTCGCTGCGATAGTTGATGCCGGCAATTATATTTGAGTTCAGTAAGATGCTATAATCTTAGGGAAGCTGCAGGGTACATTGGATTGGTCTAACATTATATGTCCCAGTTGGATTCATATCTCTCCACGTAAGCAGTGACTAAAGACCCTCTTGGCGGAGCGGTCACCATACCGATGTGATGCGCAAAGAATTCCGGGTTCGATCCCCGGTCGGCCAGAAATCCAAGTGATTAATTTAGATTTATGCTCTGGGTCTGGGTGTTTATGTATTCGTCTTTGTGTGTATGTGTGCAAGACAACCATGACACAGCGAATTCTAGTAGGGGTTGTGAGTGTAGAAAACACCTAATAAGCGTCTAATATTGGAAGCCTGGAGCGTAATACACCTCCCTTGGTAAATTATTTCAAATCACCCACGAGGCCTTGTTCCACCTTTTATAGCAAATACTACATGAGTCGTTCCATTTTAGACCTTAGGCATATCGACGTAACTACTTTAGGCAGGACTTATTTCCTATTTATTGGTGTCCCTGGTCTGCAGTACCTAAAACTATATGTTCAGAAAATATTAGACTAATGATTATCGCACGGGGGGAGGCTTGGTACATGGTTGAAGCCTACCGTCACTGGCGGGGGGGGGCCTTTGACCTCTTTCCTGGTTCCTAGAATAGCACATAACGTTCACTTTAGCCGGAATGCCACAAAACCAGGAAAGAGCCGTTTTCAATACCCACGGTACTGAGGACCATTTAACTTCAACTCAATTCTTCACTTGTGTTGAAGTATGACCTCAATTAGGTTTTGTCAGTTAAATGAGAAATGTGGGAGTCGAATTTTAATATTTTGAATTGAAAATAATGTTTTTTGGTTATGTTTGGTCAGTACCAAAATCATTAAATTCTTCAATTTATAAAGTGTGAAATTTAAAATATTACATGTAAATGATTTACGCTTTATTAAGTCTACTCAGACTTGAGTTTAGTTTATTTTTTAATAGACGGAAAATTCTAAATTCAAAGAATTTGTTGCTTTATGGTTTTATGAATTCGATACCCACAATTGGTAATTTATTGAAGTATTGCGACAACAAATTCATCAATTTTGGATATTTCTAATACATAAATTGATGTTTCTGTAAAGTACTCTATTTACTAAGGGATATACAAAAAAACATTAGAAAATAACTTTCGAATGGTATGTTGTATATATAATAATCAAACTATTATTTTAATTTGTAAGTATTTTGTAGGTTCTCTAATACATGCGATCATTATATCATAAAAATTAAGCCGATCGAGAGGAAATTAATAAAACCTACATTAATCTATCAATCAGATTTCGTCCTATCATTCAGAGATACACAAAAAGTGTACTTGAATAATCATATTACATGACAAATAGCGAGCCCATTTCAATGTAAGAAAAAAATATCAAGCATAGCTCTATCCACAGCCTGAAGAGTGAATAAAAGCTCCTGGATAAAGCCTAAAGTCAGGGACCACATATCGGTCAACAACTGTTACCAGTACTAACAAGCCAGCATGCCTTTATAAACATTAAGTTTTTGAATAATAGCAAGTTGGATTTATTTACTATCCTAAAAATTAAAAGGGGCCCGCCTGCAGAGTTAAAATTTTGCAGTTTAGTTATTATACATAGGACAAAACGTTAAGTCCCAGTATAAATGCAATGTTGCAATATAATTTATGTCGCAGGAAAATTGTATAATTTGCCTGTTTACAAACGGTAATGTCACTTTAATAATGCTGTATAAAATGTCTTACGCCTAAACCTACACAATTTTTAAAAATAAATATATATCACATTTTCACCGAAATATGGCGGCCAGCAATACAAAACGAAATATATATCGAAATACTTAAAATAAACAGTACTGATATGAAATCAAATGAAATGAATGAAGTACTAAATACTTATTATAAATATTATATATATAGTACTTTTAATGATTTTATAAATTAGTGTTGTGCTGCAGGGGTGACGAAAACTCCAAGAGACTAAAGGAAAAATGAGATAATCCGGCACATAAAAAATGTTGAAATGCTCATGAAAATTTATGAAACACGCCATTTAGATTTAGATTTTGACCATAAAAATACCCGCAAATTGTTATTAAAACAAACAACAGATATAAAATCCTGAGCACACTTATTAAAAATAAGAGACTACAGCGCTCTGTAAGTGGACTGGTCTAAATCATTTTAAATTCAGAACTATGTATTAACCATCCCAATACGACAAGTCACGTTGATAGGATTGGATTCGTCAAAAAATTGATTTCAGCATTTTGTAAATCATATTTATCTTTATAAACTGCAGACGCATTTGTAAACGGACGAGTTATACAATTTTCCTGGCGACATAAATTATGTATTTTCAAGATATATCCCTTAGTTAATAGCTAGCTTGGTCGCTTCTAATATTATTTTTTGTTTGCAGTACGCCATCTCGGCTACTTTTGACACGTGGTTATCAACATTATCGAATATCTAAGTGGATTGAACTGCTTAAACAGTGAATAAATATTTTCGAACTTAATAGTGACAGTGACACTTAGTGCATATTAGTGTCGGTACTAATAAACATTCAGGCCTTTGAGGCCCCGGCCCTTGAGCCTTGTGATTAGGACAATCTTAATTGCGTGGCGTCAAGAGGTCCCAAGGAAGAGCCCAAGCAGATTGGTGCAAGGCCGTGGTGCCTTGCCCAAGACAGCAAGGGTAATTCTCTATTTATTTTAGTTTCTGGATGTTAATTAGTTGTTTCTTCTTTAGTTCTGTGACGTTTTGTAGGAATCATCAATAGGACTGCATTCAGTTTCATAAGTTCATGCAAAGAAGGAATTATGGAAGGCGATATAGATATATCGTATATGTTCGATCTAGGTGAGTGTTTTTTGGAAACATTTTGTACTTTTTACTTACAGTAAATATTTTTGTCCCATTCGTAAGAATTAGTAAGTAATATCAAAAATATATATTAAATTGAAAACGACCTCAATGTTAACATGATCTACCTAACGTGTAAGAAAGCACAGATCAATGTTGCAATATAGCTTATTTCCGAGGTGTGTATAATAATATCATTTGAACATAATAGTTCAAATACACCTAGTTCGAATGTGCCGTATCATTTAAAATGTGATTTAAATGGCTCTATGATAAGAACAACAAAAATTTTACACTCTTTGTAAAATGTTGTTCTGATGTTAAAATCACACTACATTGTCTTTGTCATTTGTCGTTACATCATTTGTCGGCTTGTTATTATTTTTTTTATTGAATGTGACCTAAGTTGATTTCAAATGTAATTTGGTCGAGGTGAATAAATTATTGGTATATGCTTAATTTGTAATAAAAACGAAAATATTTTTTATAATGGCGCTCATATTTTATTTGGCGAATTGGATCAATTTTATAAATTTACCTTATGCTCTTTTCTCTTTCACAACACTTACATTTAGTTGGGACCACCCAATACAGTAATAGTCACGGTACAAAGCTCTCCGAAGCATAGACTATGCTTATGCAGTTCAATATTTACTATTGTTGTATTTGTGTCATTTAAAGTTTTCGAGAAGGTAAATTTATAGTATGACTTGTTATGTCGTGATATTATAACTTTAATATTAGTAAAATGCCATGTGTTATGATGGTTCTTATTATAATCGTCAACATACTAAATGTGTGAAACGATACCGTTCTGAGGAGTCACGACACGACACTATATAAATCGTCATACATCATTATCTCTGATTACATTTCTCTAATCTTTCTTCCATCAAGAGTATGGTCATGGACATGCTTTGTTCATCGTTGTATTTTACATGTATGCATGAGAGATATTAAGATATTTTTCAATTTTCATCCCTAGAATCGAACCTTGAACCCCGAAGGTTCTATTTTAGGTATGATTATTGATCAATAGCTTGATATCACATATGTGCTACTCAAATGATTTGAACTCCAGGGGTCAAGAGTTCAAACTCAAGAGTACGTTCAAGTTACTTCTCATCAGAATAGTCATTTTATTGTCTTTGGTTGCTTTCGTTAATAAATAGTTCTGAGACATTTCTGTGTCTATTTCACTGTAGTTAAATACTGTATTATGACCCAATTCGCCTTTTACTTTTCACCTCGGCCTACGTTCTACTGATGTTTCAAATATTAATCTTTCCAATTTTATTATTACATGCAAATCAAGAAGTGAATATGGGCCAGTGTTGGTCAAGATCGGCTTTGAACTTCGTAAGTTGTTTCTCATTCGGTAAATTTGTTAATCTAAAATAAATTTAAGGTGTCGGTTACAATAAATTTTCTAGACTTGTCTGTCAAATAACTGTTTTTTACTAAATGCGTATGACACTGTTTATATGGTCTTATTATATATATTGTCTGTTTGTCTGTCTCTCCGTCGTTCTGTCTTTCTGTCTGTCCGTCTTTTTATTTTTCTGTCTGTCTGTCTGTCTATTTGTCTGTCAACTTGTTTTGGCTAATCTCAGATATGGCTATTGTTATTTAAAACTAGATAGTAATTCGCGGCAAAAAATAAAAACCCGCGAAATCTACCGGGCACACCTCATTTTTGTTAAAAAATGAGGAAGGTTAAAATTTACAGGTCACGTTATATTTTTTATAAACTCTAGCAGAACCCCGAGGCACAGCTGCCCGTAAATATCATACATAGTCGGTATATGTTTTCCAATTTTTGCTTTGTCTATCTGACTTACTTTTTTCGTCTATTTCGTCATTGTCGTCATACCTGTTTGTTAATTGCTCTGTCTGTCGTGCTGTATATTTTGAATGTGATTTTGGTCGCTTTGAGTAAATTAAATGATTTCAATTAATTTTGTATAGAAGAAGTGATATGATTTTGCGGTCACCTGCATATTAGAAATTAAATGTCACTTGCTTAAAAGTGGAAGGCGTCACTTGTTTTAAAAACATGACGAAAGAGTTTATAATATTCTCAGAAGTGTTTGTGAAATCCACGAATTCTCGTGGGTTATTAACTACAGGTCACACTATTTCTATAAGTGAATATAATGTATTACCTATTATATTCACTTATAGAAATAGTGTGACCTTAATAAATAATGCCTCCATAAAATATAAAAATGTTAAACTAATCTTATCTTTACTATTAAAACTTTATACCTTAAAAAACATTGGTGATCACAAAAGATTCCTTGTCATAGAAATCTATTCAATCATCCTCCTTTTTTCCGTTAGAAAATGAAAGTATCTATATCACATTTTTTAAGCATAAATTAAAAATTATAATAATGAATACTTTATTGTAACCGATACCGCTAATCACAGTAGCAATATTGTTATTTCAAAAATTATTTTAACAGAATCTATAGCCATTTTTAGAAGATAGGTATTTTTAGAATAGCCTATTTTTAGAAGATAGGTATTCGTATTTATTAAAAGTTCAAGTTTAATAAGTGGTGTTACAAAATGATTCCTCTTTAACCTCTTTTAAAAGCATCTGACGGCTAACCAAATTCTAACTACCTTGCGTTCTTTTCAGGTAAGCTGGAGTTCTATTTGTGATTATGTCCGAGATCGTCCACATCGACGACGTCCCAGAACCCGACCCCAGAACTGGAACCGCAGGGGATACCTGCGTGGCTACCAGGTAGGTGGACTTTAATTTCGAAAGAATTTTTTTCACATCTATTGTCGTGTAACGAAATGTTTCTATTCTATAAACAACAGAAGACGTTATTTTGTTTGTAAGATTCTATCAAAGTTTTCTGCATAATATCTAAAAACTACCGTAAGCTATTTGTATACCTATCTATGCCAAGTGACATCCAGCCCGTGTTAGCCCAACTTACTTTCGTAACTAAAATGCGCTATCGCCCTTAAACGTAATTATAATTGACATGAAGAAAATAACTATTTAATTTATACTGCAACTTAATGCGGAAAATTCCGTTTTTGTTTAACTGATTAGAAACTAACGGTTTGATGCGGCTTACCAAATAGAAATTACTTAAAATATGTCTGACTCTTACACGAACAGTCGTATTATTAGAAAGAGGATGAGTGTTTAATATTTTTTGTTTAAGTCATTGAACACCAGAATATGCAGAAGATAATATTTATGTATAACAAACGTAACAAATATTATAAAAATTAAACAACCTTAAAATATTCACTATTTGCGTTACTAACAATATAAGACATAGTAATATGTCAACACGGCAGTGATAGTCTAGTGGTTAAATCACGGCATCTCAGTCAAGAGGTCCGAGGTTCAAACCCCAGGCCTTGGATTTTTCGAAGTTATGTGCATATTACAAATTAATTATCACTTGCTATAACATTTGCTATTGAAGGAAAACATCGAGGGGAAACTTGCACACTTGAGAGTTCTTAAAAAAAAAGTTCTCAAAAAGTGTGTGAAGGCATACCAATTCGCACTTGGCCAGTGGCTTAATCCCTCTCATTCTGAGAGGAGACCTGTGCCCAACGGTGGGACAGTAATGGGTTGACAATGAATGATAGCGGATATATACGTCGAAAATGCATTAATGCTTTTAAATGACCAGTTTAGATATTTAATTCCTATTTTTGATTCTTTCAAATACGTGTTTAAGCATGGTAATAGATAAAAACAGTTTTCGTAACAGTATCAAGCATATAATTTAATTTAATGAAATTGACACCAATAATTGATATACTTCGGTACATATCCAGCTGTTTGTGTTTTATTAAGGTTGAATTTCGACTACTGCAACGGGTAGTCAGAAGTATTTATTACATTAGTAGGGTTAGCAGAAATAATGCTCGTAGTAATCAACCATATTCATGTGCCTATATGATTTAAACTACTAAAAGGTAGTAAATAACATTGTAGTCCACTGAATAGCAAAGAACATATAGATTATATTTTTTTAATCAAGCCCTAATAATATTGCAGGCCTACTTGAGGTCGACTACAAATGTATTGCTACCATTGAGGGATGAATAGAAACGCCACGTCTTCAAACTAGATCAAAGTACCGCTTGACACTAATTTTATACAATACTTATATTACATAACGACATCACATCGGATGAACTATGAAAGTATCTACCAATTCTACTATTATTCTATACTACTGTAATGTAAAAGATCCCGCAGGGCAGCTTGTGGCGAGCTGTTGGTGAGTAACGACACCACGGACTCGAGTGCTCCCGGGGTACCAGCTGTTCCTCGATAGATAAATACCCAGATAGATTAAAGACTGAGGAACACGTATACCCCGACTTCTGTGCTCATACGAACAAAGGGGCCAGACTGGAGTCGTTGCAGCCATGTGCTTCAGAACAATGAGGAAACCTACATACAAGGGGTACATTATTATGATATTAATGCATCCCTCCTTTCTTTCCCTTGCAAATACGTAAATATAAATCTTGATCTCTCGATACCAAAAACCAAAAAGCACATGGAAGCCACTGTCTACTCAGGTATATGATCTAAATAGTATTTATAAGTAAGCCTTGCTCACAAACTAATTGGTTCCTATTAATGGCAAATATAAGATCGTAGTCCAAATCACGGGAGTCGAACAAGAGTATTTACCTAAAATTCATTACAAGAGCTCTCTGGATCAACCGCCGTATGTCGGGTTGGTACTAAAGTATAGGGCTGAAATATTAAGTTGTAGTAATGTAAATCATAATGGAACTTTTTATAGAGTTAAAATTCTAGATAGGTTCAAAATATTCCGCATGAAGCAAAACTGGGGTTTTAAAATTATTATCAATATTTCAAATAATACTTATCCCATGTATTAACAGTGTAACGATTTATCAAATGAGGTAATGTACTTGCGTAAGTATTCTCCATGTGCTTAAAGGTCTACCTCTATTATATCATCCTTGACCAGCAGTATTTTGTGAAAAATTCTTTTCAGCTTTAGAAATAGCAAAAGAGTGCAATATGAAAACGGCGAGCGTTTAAAAGCTCATCGCAAACATAGAAAAGGAACATCCTGAGGATACTGCTACTTCGTCAACGATCCATAACAGGTACGTGTTCATAAGCCACGTCGGACTGTATTATAGCTATACAATCCGATGTTGTCTTCTGAACATGCATTTGTTGTTTACGACGAGGCTGGAGCAGGTTGTGTGGCGTTACGTTTTAATACATCATAGATGTAGATAGGATGTTAGCAAAAACAGTCTAACGCTATGACTATAACACTGAACATAAATTTATAATTTGATTGAATGATCTTTAATCCGAAATCGACCGATTTCTACCAAAAATGTATTATGTTAATACAAGCACAAATTAGTGTAATGATCGAGTATGAAATTCACATGTAACTCTGTATCTCTAGGTTTTGAATCTTTTGATATCCCATTTACTAAAGGTGTAGCGATTTATCAAATGGGGTAATGTACTTGCATAAGTATTCTCCATGTGCTCAAAGGTGTATGTGGTCTACCATTTCGTCCTTGATCAGCAGTATTTTGTGAATAATCTGTTTTCAGCGTCAGACGAAATAGCCAAAGAGTGCATTATGAAAACGGCGAGCATTTAAAAGCTCATCGCAAACATAGAAAAGCAACATCCTGAGGATACTACTACTCCGTCAACGATCCATAACAAGTACGTGTTCATAAGCCACGTCGAACTGTATTATAGCTATACAGTCCGATGTTGTCTTCTGAACATGCATTTGTTGTTTACAGCGGTGCTGAAGTAGCTTGTGCGGCGTTGTCAATACTTTGTGATTGCCATATGGAAGAAGGGGCTGGGCCCATGCAATGCTATTAGCAAAACTGTTATGCTGACTCGAGGATTTAATGAACAGAAGGCATAGGTCTGACTAGTGTTCTCTGGGCATGAATTCTTTTAAAAGTACTTATTACCGAAGCAGCAGGCAGCACAGGGGCACCAACCGTCGTGTTGTTATTGGCTTCGATTTACTGTGTACGTTACTGATAATATAAAACGATGTCTATGTCTATGTCAAATAATGCGCTATTACTTTTAAATTATCAGTTTAAATAATTAAACCTTATTTCTCGTTCTACAAAATACGTGTCATAAGCATCGTAGCAGATAAAAACTGTTTTTGTAACAGTATCAAGCGTATAATATAATTTATTGAAATTGACACCAATACATGATATACTTCGGTACATATCCAGCTATTAATGTTTTGTTATGGTCAAAATTTTGACTACGGTAACGGGTAGCTAGAGGTATTTATTATTTTAATAGTGTACGTAATAGTTTATTTATATGATGTAGCAAACAGGCATGCAGGCCACCTAATGGTAAATGATTACTGCCGCCCATGAACATTTGTAACCTCCCCAAATAAGTCTACAATCCTACCTTAAGTAGACTATAGATGCGTTGATACCTCTGAGGACTAAGTTGGAATGCCTTGCAAAAGTATGTCTCCCTTACCGCACCCTTCAAACCAGAAAACAGCAGCGCTTAGAACTGCTGTCATTAGTCAGAAATAAATGTGGTGGTGGTGCCGCCGGAGTCAAAATATTTTATAAATAAGCTGCTCACTTATAGATAATATTAAAATAATAAATAATTTTTATATAGTAGCATATTTTATTTTTGTTAGCTAAATAATTCTCGTAATGGTCAATAATAATCATGTGCCTCAATTTTGAATTACTTAATAATCACTGATAAGTTTTTAAATTATTAAAAATGGAATTCACTATATCAAAATTTCTTTATCAACATATCTATCAAACGTCTGGGCGCTTCTAGAAGAAATGGTGCCTAAACATAATTACCTTCACCATCCTACAAGCAATGAAGCTCACCATAAACAAACTCTTGTTCAGGCGCTACTCTTGTAACGCCGTATCATCGGAATGTTAAATTTATTTTAAACATTACAACTAGTACCAGAGTACCATATCTGTACCAATCACTGAAATATTAGGTTAACTTCTAAGTTCTAGTGTTTCTTTTCAATTTAAACACTTTGCATATTATCAAAATAGAATTTGTGGTTTTGATTTTTTGCTTGTTCGAATTAATTTATGGCAATGTTCAGATCCTTCAAGTAAGCTATCAAGTTGCGGAAGTATGTATATGCGTTTTTTTAATACATCATAGATTTAGATAGGATGTTTGTAAAAAAATCCCAAATCTATGACTATAATACTGACCATGTATTTATAATTTGATTGAATGATCTTCGATCCGAAACCGACCGATTTCTACCTAAAATTTATTACATAAATACACGCACAAATACATGTAATAATCAAGTATGCAATTGACATGTCCCTCTGTTTTTGTAGGTTTTAAATCCTTTGATATTACGGAGCTACCTCAACATTAAATAATAATATTTATCCTGTGTATTAACAGTGTAGCGATTTATCAAATGAAGGTGCTTGCATAAGTGTTCTCCATGTGCTCAAAGGTGAATGAGGTCTACCATTTCGTCCTTGACCAGCAGTATTTTGTGAAGAAATTCTTTTCAGCTTTAGACGAAATAGCCAAGGAGTACAATAGGAAAACGGCGAGCGTTTAAAAGCTCATCGCAAACATAGAAAAGGAACATCCTGAGGATACTGCTACTTCGTCAACGATCCATAACAGGTACGTGTTCATAAGCCACGTCGGACTGTATTATAGCTATACAATCCGATGTTGTCTTCTGAACATGCATTTGTTGTTTACGACGAGGCTGGAGCAGGTTGTGTGGCGTTACGTTTTAATACATCATAGATGTAGATAGGATGTTAGCAAAAACAGTCTAACGCTATGACTATAACACTGAACATAAATTTATAATTTGATTGAATGATCTTTAATCCGAAATCGACCGATTTCTACCAAAAATGTATTATGTTAATACAAGCACAAATTAGTGTAATGATCGAGTATGAAATTCACATGTAACTCTGTATCTCTAGGTTTTGAATCTTTTGATATCCCATTTACTAAAGGTGTAGCGATTTATCAAATGGGGTAATGTACTTGCATAAGTATTCTCCATGTGCTCAAAGGTGTATGTGGTCTACCATTTCGTCCTTGATCAGCAGTATTTTGTGAATAATCTGTTTTCAGCGTCAGACGAAATAGCCAAAGAGTGCATTATGAAAACGGCGAGCATTTAAAAGCTCATCGCAAACATAGAAAAGCAACATCCTGAGGATACTACTACTCCGTCAACGATCCATAACAAGTACGTGTTCATAAGCCACGTCGAACTGTATTATAGCTATACAGTCCGATGTTGTCTTCTGAACATGCATTTGTTGTTTGCGACGGCGCTGGACCAAGTTGTGTGACGTTGTCAATACTTCGTGATTGCGATATAGAAGGAGTGGCTGGGCCCATACAATGTTATTAGCAAAACTGTTGTGCTGACTCAAGGATTTAATGAACAGAAGGCGTGGGTCCGACTACTGCTCTCTTGGCATGAATGCTTTGAAAAGCACTTATTACCGAAATAGCAGGGAGCCTCAAGGAACTACAGCTAAATTCAGTTTAAGAGAATAGAGTGAGACCGCAATGCCATATGAAAGCATGCCCATGGCTATGTTGCACGGCGTAGAGACGAACATTGTGTCATATAGGAGCCAGGCACTAACATTTACCACCAATGTGACTGAAGGGAATTCATGACACATTACCTCGCATAATAACAAATACATCCACTGAATACTAAGAGATTTTTTTGTAAAAACACTATAGCTGTACGTATATTGGACCACGCACAAATAAAAATAAAAATAAACAAAGTTATTTCACGCAACATAATACATTTTCATCTCTCACTCTAATATTCATGTGTTCATTCCCTAGGGATACTGTTACTTATTTCTAGACATATTAGCGGTGCTCATGCGGCTGTCTCCCTCACTTATCAAAGACAAGACCAGGTAATTAATAAGTTCTCTATGCGTTTTATGCTATTGTCATTACTTAAGTTGCTTTACCCGCAGCAGTTACAACTTTTTGTATATGTTGGAGTAGCAAACGAACATACAGTCCACCTTATGGTAAGTGGCGACTACCTATGCACATATTTGTAATCCACCCCAGATAAGACTAGAACCCCACCTGAAGTCGGCCACGGATGCGTTACTACACCTGAGGACTAAGTTGGAATACATCGGATATGGATATCTCCCCTACCACACCGTTCAAACCAGAAGACTGCAGCGTTTAACACTGCTGTTTTTAGGTAGA
The DNA here is from genome assembly GCA_018250295.1 of Spathilepia clonius. Classification (NCBI taxonomy): domain Eukaryota; kingdom Metazoa; phylum Arthropoda; class Insecta; order Lepidoptera; family Hesperiidae; genus Spathilepia; species Spathilepia clonius. Next base: position 19,676 of record DWRA01000006.1, read on the forward strand.
AATAGATGGGGCGGTGCTGCTGGAGTCGAACCAAAAGTTCTAGCTATCTACCTACTTATATAAAACAGGACGAGCTAATAAGTAATTACATTTGGTCTTAGTTAAATTTTATTTCTAGATGCACGAGAAATAACGCAGGCGTACTCATCATATACAGAGAAAGGTAATTATATCGTATGAATTTTTTGTCACATGCTAACTTTTATTTTGTTTTCATTACAATGTTTCAAATTTATGTGCAAAAACACACAGTAAACCGAAGATCAGCATGAAGATATAGACTGCTTTCACAATCATGCGTTATAATGGCTGCCCGGTTCTAAGGTAGGATACGGTTGTATTGTGTTTAAGTTAATACAACCATGTCTTGTCTTAAAACTTGTGCTTGCTATGTGCACCAAGACGCCGACAGTTGCTGGAGTGAGGTGACGCTGCATCATGTGGTGAGCATTTTTTGTATAACACAAGCTATACTAGACTAATCCGACACATATATAAAATACAACTTCCATTAGTAATAAAATTATGACCATAGGGATCTGTAGTATCATTATTTTTCAAATAATTAACAAGTGAACATCCAGTCTATCTGATGGTAAATACTCACTACCCTCCATGAATTTCTGTAATCAACCCCAAATAGGATTGGACTTGACCTGACTGAACTTAGCGCGAACGACAGATGCGTTGCCACACTGTGGACTGATACTTCGAGTAACTTCCTTACCTCATACTTCCCGCCAAAACGTAACTTCCATTAACACAGTTATTATAAGGCACATATATGTAGGATGATATGTAGGATGACGTGAAGTATTGTGAAAATACTTTATACCTGTTTTTTAAGTAATAATTTATCTAAAAGTGTAATGAACTCATTATATTATTGTTCTATAGTACAGTTGTAGTTTTTACCTTAACACTCCAATATCCAACCACGCAACAACTCACAGTAAACATAATACTACATCGCGAACTTTATTGGTGAACAAATCAAAAACTATACGAACACTTGCAGATAAGAAATCAAAATGTTGTGTTTCGTTCAAATTTAAATCCACAGTCCAGATGCATCAGGAGTACTATGACATACTTGGAAACTCTTGTTTCTTCGACAAATTTCAAAGAGTAGTCGGACTTGTTTAGAGGAGCGAAGCCACCCTGCGTGGTGGGAGATTCACATGATTGTCAAGACAGTTTTAAAATACAATCTCAATAGTTTCCGAATAAAGTGGCTGTGACATGCGGACAGACGGACGGAAAGGCAGACATGACGAATCTATAACGGTTCCGCTTTTTGCCGTACGGCTACGGAACTCTAAAAACGCCGTTTTTTACGTCGGATATTTTCTTAATCCTGATGAGATAGTGCCCTTGGTTATATATTTTTGCCCTACGTAATTGTCGTATCATATCGTCACGATCAACGTTCGTACGTTGCCAACTATCTTGTATGTACTGTACTTATATTAAGCGTATAAATATTTACAATATTGATTGAAGCGAATTGGTCTATCTGTAATTCTTTTATATTTATCTTTGACAATTTTTTATTGTCGACGGAAAGGTCTTGTATTCGAGCCTAAGTGATTTTTTATAGCCACCGATGCAGCGATACTAAAATTCTTACGAATATTAATATTTGGAATCTTTCATAACTAAAACCTAAAACGAATGTCCCTGTAGTCTCGGGACCAGAATAGAGCTACGGTATTTGCTGCCTGTCCTATGAAGCAAGTAAACGGAGGCTTCAGTGGTTGCGAGCAACAAGATTCGGAGCTCGAACTAGTTATAAGAGCATTGTCGTAAACTCCTGAAGTTGTAGCGAGTGAAAATGTTCACCAGGGCAGACCCTGTCCAGATCACTATGATACTCAGAGAACTCCATCCGTTTTTCTTCGGAAGTCCTACAGTCTTCCACATAGCGCTTGGCTTAATAGATTCTCGGTTTAGTGAATACCTAAATATACCACACAACCAGTTGTCGCTTACACGACAAGGGATATTTTTTAAAGTTATCCCTCTCATCTATAAAAAAGGCTCGAAACGAAACCTCTCTTTAACCTTTACTATGTGGTGACCCAGGTTTAGCCTCTTCCCATAATTATGAAATCATGAACTATGCTGCTGCAATGATACACAAATTAATGTAATAAACAACTTAAAAACTATTGAAAAATTATTGATACTGCCAAATTATATCATTCGATTGTTTTTATCCATAGTACTTCACTTAAATACTATTTACAGTAGATTAAGCTCGCTAATCAAATATTGGTTGATTATGCCAATTTAATGAGAGTGTGATCGCTACGTTCGAATTAGTGATTTTGGAATTGAATCTCGTGCATTTGGGTTGATTATGAAATATCCGTGGACAGACATGTTAGATTAATATCACATAACACTAATGCGTATTATGTGATATTGATTGAACTTTTTTGTAACCGTTGTAACAAAACATTAGAAGTGGATTAAGTTGTATAAAAATATTAGAGTTAATGGACATTCCGTTAAAATTACAAATCTGCATTATCTGAAACGAGGTTACAAGTTTTGGAGCGGGCACGCTAGTAAAGTTGTGGTTTGTCACGTTTGTTTGTTTAAACGAAATGTCGTTGTTGAATACATTTAAGTGATGAATTTATCTGTTCTCGTTCCGGGTGTGTTTGTAATTGTCTTTTGGTATTTATTACATTGTATTGACTTAGTTCGTGTTAAAATTGTACATTCCCCCGAGGTTTCACCCTGGAGGCACCACTGTACTGTAGTGTACCTTCTAACAGCAATGTAGGACTACTGGTTCAAACTGGTGTTGTAAAGGAGATAAACGCGAGTCAATACATAAGGTTTATTTTTTATTAAGACGACACGACACCGGCATGCCGTTGTAGGCGCTGACATGACTGTCGTCAGCAGAAAATGCCCGTAGGCTTCGTTCTGGCATATTGATATAATATTTGTTGTGTACACACGTATTTTTTCACGTATGAATATATTAGTTGATATTATATATTTTATTATTTTATTAATGTATAAATATTTATTTTTAAATCAATAAATAAGTTAAATAATTAAGAGAGAATTAACAAAGCCCCGTCGTAACATGTTGTGGTGCCGTGCTGTGTCGTGTCGTACCAATGAAGAAGCGCCTTTACTCTTCAGGGGTACCTATGCATTGGTTATTAACGTAAAGCGGAATTTCACTTCTATTTCGAGTTGATTACAAATGCCTGTGGATAACAGTGACCATTTGTCATCATATAGACTGCATCCAAATCTCCTACTTGAATATAATAAAGAAATCAAAATTTAAATTGAAATCAAAATGAAATTTAATGAACCTTAAGTCAAAAACAGACGAAAATCGTTCTTCACCTTGAAAAATTAAAGAATTCATGCGTACGTTCGACCGAGCTATACGTACAGGTGGGTATCTGTACATTTACATAAAATAATAAAGGTCGCACTCGCAGTGTCACGCCGGTGGTCGATCACTTTTACACTTAAATTAATTAAATTTAGGGTTATATGGACATCTTTTCATAGAATATTCTATGGGGTTGAAGGACGCATGCGCGGATGAGACCTTCGAAGCTCAGTGGCTCAGTGGCATTCGCGCGCTCAGTTGAGAATATTCGCTCGATGAGATGCACACGCCATCCCATCCCGGTGTCCCGCGTAAAGTACTAACTAGTACTTTGTAGTCAATTATTACAAAGTTTAAATTCAGTGCATTTTTCGCGAGTGTTATATCGTATTTAATATTATTTTTTGCCGCCAGTGTTCTCTTTGCGTATTAAAAATTGTTTAATAAATTTTAATGTATTTCACTTTTTTTTAATTACAACGAAAACAATTAATTATCATAAAAAACGTTAATTCCTGTAAGTTACAAGGTTTTCTGCAGAATAAGGTAGGTATTATGGTTTTATTGTCGCTCCGGCCTACAACTTATGCACATAAGTTTTTATTGTAGGTAATTAAAAGTTTCCTTATATTGCAATTTAATGATTGTTTTTTGTTTCTTTTTAAAATGACAAAATCTTAGTACCCAGATATTATATTTGTTTTAAAATTGGCATAGCCATATTTTTCTTGTCAAAATTGTCCATTATGTGAACTTATAGATTTACAAACTAACGTAATATGCGACATAATCTAATTCTACTAATACTACTCCTAATATGAGTATTTTAGGTAAGTTATAAATAAATAGAAGTATGTGGCATACATGGTGAGTTACGGACGGTCCTTTGGTTGTGGGTTATGTGTGCCTGTCACCCGGGTCCAGCAGTAGAACATATAAGGGGTTGCAGCCATGTTGAATGAAGTTAAAATTGACTTTTTCATCGATTTTTATGCCGGCGGTAAAACCGGCAAACGTCTGTTGCGTTAAATGTCCTTGGCATTAGTAATTAACTTAAAGGATGGTTTAACGTGGAGCGAAAATTGTCACCGGTTCCGTTAATAATAACTTCTTTTTTTAAGTTGGACTTGAGTAGCATAGTGTGTAGCATAATATTCACGCGGTTAACGGGTAACGCAAATATGTAGAGTCTAATTTTATAAAATTATCGTCTAGATACTTGTTTCGTCAGTATTCATATTCACAAAGCCATATCGCGTTGATGGCGATAATTCTACTAATGTTACCGATGTAATTAAATTGAACAGTACGTCACGTACTAAGTTAATTGAAATGTTAGTGAATGAAATGATAATTTGTTCAATACTTATAATCTATAACAATCTAATGTTTTGTTGTTTGTAAAGATGTTAATCTATATTAATATTGTAAAATTAAAGTAACTTTCAAATTTATATTAATTATCGAATATGGTATATGACCGAATCTTAAAGGATTATGAAAGCGGTTGCTATGGAAACTGATAAGGTTTTCTTTAAGAACCTCCGTGGTATGTGACGATACAGTTTTAAACTTAAAGCCTTATTTTATTACCAAATAGTTTTTGTAGAATACCAATACTAGTATTCATTTATATTATAACTTAAGTATGGCTGTGTTCATATAAAAAAAATACTTTTTATTAAGCAATTATACACTGTTAGACACAACAAAAAATTAATTACCGTTTATGCGAATAACTACCACATATGTATATTATGTCAGTAAATTCATATCGTTACATATCATGGTTATATTAGGGATGACGCATCACCTAAAAAAAAACATTGCAAAAATAAACTTTAGTTAACTGTTAGAAAAAATAGTTTTTTCTCGCCTAAACATTTTGTTTCATACATATACTCGTAATATAAAAATTCTTTTAACAAAAACTGTGTAATTGACAACAAAAAATATTACACGTAATATTTTAAAAGTAGTTTGTTCATGCTCTTGGCAGTAGTTTGAAACACAGTACACACTTGCAGAATTTTTCATAAAAAACAATGACCTAAATTAGTCTCCAGTACTAGAGCTACATAAAAGGCACAATCATGACTGCACTACAAACTCGTGTCTACATTTTGACTGATAAAAAGTATACTGCGTAATAAAATTAAATGAAAACACATTCATGACGGGTATCTATCTAAATGTCACTGCAATATCAATTTTCATAGCAGAAACAATTAATTATGTAGCTGTAATACTTACAGAATTATTGAATGTAACGAGAAAACAATTCCATACAACACATTATCTTAACAGATAAAATCATCTCTTTACGGCTTAAAAGTCTCATTTTCAAAACTTGTAGAATATGAAAGGCTAGTTTGGTCACAATGTCAAATTTTATAACGGTGAAACAGGGGAAAACTTTTGAAAACAAATTCAAAATTTTGTCAGAGGTGCCCTGGTTCATATAAGACTTTACAACTCATACCAAAGAAGCCACGCATCTGATTCTGATCATATTTTTGATTTTTCTACATGTCTATGAGTTGCTAAGTGGTTACTGTTTAATATCTGAAGTTATGCATAATGACTCTTTTCGACTTGTTCCACAAATAAGTTCATAATTGTAACGGAAGTATTTAAGTTTCCATTGGCTAATTGATTGAAATGAAAGTAGTTACGTTGTTCTGATTGTTACTTTTCTATATTTTAATTTAGTTTCTGAGAGAATAAAGTTTCAATTGTTTTAGACGTATCAAATATTCTGTCCAAGCATACTGATATATTATTTTGAAAATAAATTTACATCATAAAACGTCCGTCGGGAGCCAACAAAAGTATATTATAGTATATTAACTTACTCGAAGAAAATGTACACTAACAACGGAATGAATGAAAACGAAAAAAAAACGAGCTAGAAGCCTGCAAACCATTGTTTTATAGCTGTTGTCAGGAAATATAGGAAGTATAGACTACGACATTTATAAACTAAAACTGCGACTTTAAAATAAGACTTACTTATACTAAAGAAAATAATTGTATATATTAAAATGTAATAATGTACATTTATACCCAAAACAACAAAGGTGAATTATAGATTTGGCTCCCGGAAACGTTTCTTTAAAAGTATTATGTTCTTTTACTTTCAAACATATACACTATCCTAAGTTTAATAACAAAAGGACACCACATTATATCGAATCGAAAAACGAAGCCTACTAATAGCTGCTACGTTGCATAAAATAAAACGGCATTAATTCGATAATATGCGACATGTTACTCAACTTCTGACCTGATTGCAAAAATACTAAAAATCGATAACAGTAGATACCAGAATAATAAGAAGCAGTGAAATATTATAACCGTTATGTATTGCGAAGTAAAGTCGCGACTCAAGCGGATTTGATATGCGTTATTCGCGCGTAGCATGCGTTCATCATAATTTTGGCACGGTTCCTTAATGCAAACGGCCTTACATCGCAAGCGGTACGACCTACCAAAATTTAGGAACATTGTCACTACGCATGTTATTAAATTTTATTCAAGATTAAGTCTACCGAAGCTACAGAAGTTTATAGTATATGTACCTCTAAAATGAGATGCTATTCAAATTAAAAAAAAAAGCAAAAGTACTGTTTATATTTTTTCTTTTATATCAAGTCACGGCTGTAAACTATAACGTGTTAGGATAACACGTAACCTTGTCGTTCATCGCCGAAGTACCTCAGACGAAACCGTATTTACTACGTTGCACGATGGTACCGATTCATTGTGTGCCTACATATCGTCAGTGACATATGAGATCGCCGACCCCTAAAGTAGTATTCGATATGTTCACGTGTTAGGGAAAGAAACGATAAGACAATAGTCCGTATAAGTTTGGAATATTCGTCCTGGCACATTAATAGCGTGCGATCTACTTTATTTTGTGTTGTAACTAGCTCTTGCTTATGGCCTCGTGTGGATGTTGTACATAGGAACCATTATAATGGCTATACAAATGATCAGTAATAAACTAAAACGTAATAAGTTTTCATTACCGTATAAAGTCCCTAATAGACTTTCTTAGTACTCATTTACGTTGTAAATGCTCTATTATGTACAATTCGAAAACAAATATTTTATATTAATATGAAGACAGATAGTTTATAAGAATAATTCATATTATGGTGTCCAATATCAACCATAAATTTTACTACCAAATTTTATAGCGCTATATATTTTATATCCAAAATGCACTAACATTTTTCTTTCCAACAACACGTCAGGTGCCGAGATTCTGTAGCGGAATTTTAACTTTATATAAAACCTCAAGAAACGCAAGTTGAATATAATTTATTCTTACACCATGCCATAGCATCTATAACCAAAAATGTATAAAAACATGAAGTAAAGAAATACTGTCGTATACATAATATATTTTATGTAATTGAAAGTACAAAGGATACAACAGAAATTTTATTATAATTATTTTATAATTTTATAAATTATAATTATTTATGTAGTAGTCATCCTCCGAAGTCGAACGACGAAGGATTCCCAGTACCATAGTAATAAAAGAAACAATTGGTTATATCGCAGTAATTGTCGTCAACCGTTTATAATTCCATTGCTGGTTGCGGACCACTTCTCAGAGTGAGAGGGATCAGGACATAGTCCACCGCCCTAGCGAAGTGCGAGTTGGTAGGCAACACACCTTTGAGATATTTTTTTCAAAGATCTCTTATGTGCGTAGGTTTCCTTATAATGTGTTCGTTTACCGTTCTAACACGCACATAATTTCGAGATACATTTTAAAAGGCCGTGATTCAACCACTAAACTATCATTGCTGTTACATGCAATTCATTAATTGATCTGTTTTGAGACATCTCCAGATAACTATCTAAATGCTATTAAAAACCGCGAAACACTCACCCAAATTTACCACCAGCGATAATTAAGAAAAACCGAGTTCGGTTTTAATTTAGCGGATCGCTTGCAATTCGAGATTTTGAACTTCAATCGTGAGTCACTATATGGATTGCAATCATATTATTATAACTATTACAAACAATGAACAGAATATAACAGAACGAACAATATGTTTAATGGTAGCTTTGAATACGAGTTGTACATAAACTGGTACTATACATACTACTTCTAATCCCCACTGCGTCTGCTGCACTATAAACTAATCCGCAAAGTGCACCCGAATCATTTAAAACACCTGCAGTAAACCCAGTCAAGTGTAAGTAGGCTCAGGTCAATTAATGATCTTTACTTCTTCACCAATAGTGCAAATCATCTGGCTTTTTGCACTTTTGACTATTATTTCATAGTTCTATTAGTTACGGAAGGGTATATTCTTGCCCCTTCATATTTTATCTATTTTCGATCCTTTCATATTCATTTTACATTCCACTGCTGATGTCTCTTCTGCACCAAAAGGGAAAAGAGGCTTGGACCATACTCCATCAAGGCGCTTCTGTAGCGAACTGGAGATATTCAAATATTTATAACTTTGGATTAAACTAATCCGAAAACTGTTGAACCAATTTTGACAGGATTTTCACTTGAAAAGTTTGTAGTGAGTAGGCGAGTCTGTATTATAATTTCATAGTAACCTAAATTCACCACATAAAGAGTTAAGAGAGAACAGCATTGAAAAACACATTTATTAAATAATGACAATAATATTTATTTTAATCCAACCAAAATAACTGAAACTCTAAAATATAAAAGGTATCTACTTAGTGTCCTATCAATTTATGTGTTTTACGTGTAAAATTTCTACTATCTGTCCATCTTTCGCTATATTCGTTGTCATCAAACAGGGTAGTAGACAGGCGGAGAGATAGATATTTAAAACTCCGTATAAAGTGACTCGTCGAATCGAATCGATACAAAACTGAGAGCGGTGAGGTTGAAATTTAAATTTAAATTTTCCAGAGGTAAAATTTACTTTAGCCATCAAATAACATTTACGTGTCCTCAATTTAATTATGTAATATTAATTTAAGCTAACTGGTTGGTTTAGAAATAGTAGAGAGAATTAACGCTTATAACCAGTCGACTCTAAAATAGTCAGTAAACAAGGACTTAATACTGTACATTGAAATAACGAAATCGTAAATAATTGGAGTCCATTTATTTATCCATACGAGAACTCTTATTCATACATCATTCATCGCGCTCCGTTCGATAGTCAGTAAAATTGAGTTTATATTCTGAGAACTAAATAAAAATTTGAAAGAACTGCGCTAAAGTTAACACACATGTTATAAAATTATATAATGATACGGAATTACTGTTTTTTATTTATTTTGTCATCAAACCGATGTCATTTTATAACGCACCTTTTGCAACGCCTGTAGATTCATCCATTTTAGCAAGTATTATTGGGATAATGTCATAACTATCATGGTATATCGATATCATATTGATCAATATTATTAACACATGATTCCATTAGGGGTAAAGCGATGGCTACAAATAATAGACGCCGTGTGGTGTCGGCTTAGAATAGCACCACTCCCTTCCCCGTGGATGTCGTAAGAGGCGACTAAGGGCAAATCCAGGAGATGAGTGGCAGCATCTTCCTGTATTTATTTATTTATTGCGGTCACCAACACTACGAAGACCCATCTCCAGCAGTGGACCTCTAAGGGTTGATGAATTATTTATTGCAAATCTCAAATAGGCCAGAAGTCCTACCTGAGATCAGCTTTCGACATTTTGCGGATAGCAGGACTGTGGTCGAACGAATCATTATAATTATTTCCTGTCACACCTTTCCGACCACAATTCATGAACACAAATATAAAGCAGAAATTGAAATAGGGACAATATTTCGTTAAACAAACATAAGGAACCTTTCGTGGTTCGGCTTCGACAGCTCACCACACCTATTTCGGACAAGTAACAGCCATTACTAAGTCATGCTGTATTCTGGCATTCACCCTCATTATTTAGCATGTGACAGTGTGTGGCAGGGAAGAGACATACATTATATTTAGTCCACCTTAGTCCTTAGAGGTAACAACTCATTTGTAGCCGACCACAGGGTAGACTCCAATTATATCTGGGGTTGATTACAGATGTGCATGGGTGACAGTGTCCACTTACGATCAGGTGCACCGCATACACGTTTACTACTTCTATTCATTAAAAAATTAACTACTCTCTTCCTTCAAGAACTTTAGACACTAGCAAAACATCTGCTACGGAGACTCCCTGAAGCGATTCTATACTTGTAGTAACTTGTAAGAGTCCGTTCGGGTATACAACACGCAAAATGTTACGGAGTTTCGAATGATAAGGACGAAGTTGTTCCGCAAGTTTTATTCAGTTACGGTGCATCGCTCGAGACATACTTGATTAACTTTCGAACTCTCATTAGGTAAGATTAACATTTTACACTAACCGCAAATAAACTTTGCAGTGTACGATCGATCCATTTTTAATGTGTTGAATTATTAACTGATAGACTTCTATTTTAAAACAAACAAAACATAAAATCGGCCAAGTTATATAGTGAGCTAAAACAGGACCCATATTACCTATAAAAGATTTCTTAAATGTCGTCATTAATAAGCGATAATACAAAGGACGATAATTACGCTTGGTACTTTAAAATCAAATAGTATCAATTATCGGACGTTCAAACGACACTAAACGAATAGTCGTGAATATGACATGAAATACCCATTAACTCATTCAGAAGTCATTATTTACTTTGACCTGGAAATTATATACTACTTTCAGTGTGATATGTTTACATTGTATATATTAATGTGACACTGGCACCACCGCCACACCTGTTTCTGTCTTTAAACAGCAATGTCGAGCGTTACCGTGGTCTGGTGGAAGTAGTATGAAAGAAACAGTTATATGAATAAAATTAACAGATATTGGAATGGACCTATGGCCGACAAATGCTTTCAACAAGCATTTGAATTGAATTGAATTGCAACAAGTACTTTCAACGTACCTAGAAAAATGTTTATACTAGCTTTTAGTAGTTCGAGTGACCCATGTCATTAAAAGTAATCTAAAATAATAATAGTATTAACGTGGTTTAGGTTACATTATTTACAATATGATAAATTCGTTTTCTCTTAAAGGCTTACTGGGTTACTGCTGTAAAACCTTGAAGTATCACGCGAAGAAACGCAATCGGAAGTTTCTAGTAAATAATGACCCGTCAACGTCGTTCCTGCATTAAACTTCGTTTGTATACTTAGACTACATAATTCGTTTTGAACTTGAATTTAACTTTCGATTTGCTCATATTGGTTTCAATACTCAATTAAGATTCGACAGTTGTGGATCAGTATCTTTAGCAATTTACAATGTACATTTTTAGGTAAAATAAATTACACCATACTATACTATAATACTATACTATACTATAATAAACGATACTCTACTCTATAATACATTATTGAAAGCTTTGACTATCTCAGTCCTCAAGACTGGCAACTGGTTTATGATCGGCTTCAGGTATAACCTGCGATCGATGGATTATATGTTCGTTTGTTATTTCGATACGAAAAAAAAATCGAACCAACCTCATGGCATAACGCTCATCATATCGGTCTGCGTTATATAGTTCTGAATCCGATCGTCAAATGCACGTATTCTAAGAGTCGAATGAAAGTTTTTAATCGTAAAAGCTTCGGAATTATCTACTAAATTGAGCTGAAATAATTATGATATCACGATACATCATAACTTGAAACAAAAGCGAATGATTCCACTACGATTACGAGAAAATATATAGAATACGCACAAGATATTCGCTCGTTATATTAAATCATTGTATTATTCAGTGGCTAGATATTACTGTGGAATCGTAGCAATCCCGTAATACGTAATGCAGAATTAATGGTGCATATTTAATGAATCAGAAATAATTAGAAATGTAATTGATTTGAGTTATTTCAGATAATCTGTGAATTGTTATATCTCAAAAATGTAGGAATTATGGTAATAATTATTTAGATATTGCATATACAAAATAATATATACATATATTATATTGTTACTCCTCTCAGACTGAGAGAAGGCCCGTGTCCAGCAGTGGGATAGTAATCGATTTACGACGAAATAAACTCAAGCCCGTGAAAGTTATGTGTATGTAGGTACTACCGTACATACTTACATGAGTGTACCATATATTTTTAAAACGTTTGTCGGCGTTAATTTTAAAAACGTTAATAGACAAGTAATTACGCTCAGTAGCTCTAACGGTTAACTTAGTTATCTTAATTTTGCACGCAGAGTTGCTATTTATATTTTATACGTATACGTATATTTATACGTATTTATCCATATCTATCTTTCTAATGATACTAAAAGTACACTTTCTTAGTTTTTATTTAATCAAAGGTATTTTAACACAATTTGTTAGTGGTGTAAAAACTAAAATTGTAATAATTTTATGCCAAAGTTAAACCTAGATAAGACATCAGTGTAAAGGTGTATTATAATATAAAGGTTAAGTTATCAAATCATGGGGTAGCTGACCCTTTCGATTATTCACGAACGTGATCTGACAGTTAGCACCACAGGATAATTCTCTATGAGAAATGTCTTAAGTGATATTATGTAATGAATCATTCTATATAATAAATAATATCAATAAATACACTCATAAAATTTTATTTTCTAATTTAATTATGTCCGTTTTTTTACAACTTAACTTAACTAACGTCTATATAATTCTATTTGCTGGTAAGTAGTTACTGCAGCCAATGTAAATATATATTTATAGAATTAAATACAAATAGCATACCTAAAGCGTTCATAACCTAATAATAATGTCTAAAGTTCGGCTACAGATGCATTACTTCTGAGATCTAAGTTGGAATGCCTCAAAAATGTCTCATATTTACTACACGTTTCAAACGTACACTTTATAGTTATGCCTAAGTACATGGAATTTCTAGTTGACATCTAATCTGTGGTTACCTCATAAACCATAACGTCCTCGCGAAGTTTGATCGAATTCCTTTTATACCGTCTGTCTCAAGTTGTCGATACTTCTACACGAATCCTACTTCGATTTAAGATTGGATGTTGGCTGTTGGTGCATTTTCCAATCAGTTTTTATATAAAACAGCAAAAACAGCTTTAAGTTTTCAAATCAAAGGCATGTTTTTTATAGATTTTTTATAAGATTTTAAAAAGAAACTTAATAGAAAAGTGCATATGCTTTGAAGGGTCTGGTACCACACTGACATTAACCGAATCATTCCAACTCAGTCCTCAGAAGCAAAGCATGTGTGGGATTAAGTTGTTATTTGGAGTATTATTCAGAAATGTCCTTAACTGTCAGTAACCATTTAATATTAAGTGGATTGCAAGCTTTTTTAGTATTCAATTTATTCTTTATGAATAAATGTGAGTGTGAGTAGAAATGTCTGTTAAAAAGTTACCTATGCATTGCAAAATGTACCAAACTCATATACGACTTAAAATTTCATTAAAACTTTTCTCTAAGAACATGCTTGTGAACTACTATGTATGAAAACATCAAAGCTTTATCAATATTTTTATCAACGTGCACACTTTTCACAAGTTGACATATGGACAGAGTTTGATAGTGCATCCTGTATTGATTACTTCACGTCGAAGTCACTAGGGAAGACGTCGTATAAAAATTACAAACTTTGAAGTGAATAGCTCGCACAAAATTTATTTCCCTTCAACAAATCGAATATACATCGCCGATAACAAGATGTCTCACTTAGCACGAATGAGCGATAGGCTATGACTATGAGCGACTAGGAGTAATAGAATTATTGTTAATATATATACATTATACAAGTCAAAGTTAACTAAACTCACACTTGATGCTTATAAAAGTTATGAAGATAATAACTTTTGTTAAGATCGAAATTAAATTGGTCCTTTTTTGGTACAAAATCCCCTAAGCATTTTGTCTGTATACGTAGCACACTTTACACAGTATCAAACTCATCACTAAATTAAAAAAAAAAAACATAAAAAGGAAATGTTTACAAACATTATCCTTTCGTGCTATGTTTCTCAGTAACTTATCTCTTATAATATGACAAGGGGTTGTCATGTCATGTAAGTTAATTTAAACATCTCCGTAGTTGCGACTACATAGTTTCTAACGGCAAGCTTAAGCTGATAGAAACTTCATTTCTGTTAAAATTCCATAGACTAACATGTTGGGAATATTTTGTTTTCAATAAATTTACGTAAGAATGCAACTGCAACACAATTTACATAATTTAGTTCTGGTAACACATCATTTAACCGTAACTGAAATATTTCACTAGAAAGCGATTCAAAATAACTGGTTTGAGACCTAACTTCTGTGAAATTTATATTATGTTACTAATAACGGTGGCATTTCAGATACGATGAATACAGCAATATAACTAACATCGTATTTTTTATGTAATATAGAGGTAGCAAATTAGCATTAAATGACCACTGCCGCCCATTGACATTAAGATTAAAGTTGTACCTTCGGTCATCCACTAATACGTTGCTACCCAAGGACTAAGTTAGAACGCCTCACCATCACTAAGCACAAATAGGTGTGGCGGTGGTGCCCCCGGAGTCGAGACACAAAGAATTTTATTAAATTAAAAAACAAAATGAACAATAACTCTGTGATTACAGTAACTGGCGCTCGTACATACATAACATTTTTTTATTTTTCTTTATGGTGGAGTAACAAACGAGCATGCAGTCCACCCAATGGTAAGTGGCAACTGCCGCCCATAGACATTTGTGATCTACCCAGGATACGACCCAGAATACCAAGTCGATCACAGATGCGTTGATACCCCTAAGGACTAAGTTGGAATGCCTCGTTAAGTTTATCTCCCTTACCACCCTTCCGCTGTTATTAGGCAGAAATAAGTGAGGCGGTGGTGCCGCCGGAGTCGAACTACATCGGGTTGTACCACCTTTAGACCCCTATAAGATTATTTAACTAGAACACAGTAGCACATACTTACCGTTGTTATAAAAAAAGAAGTTGCGGCGGTGGTGCCTTTGCGGATAAAACTGTAAATTGTTCTACCACCATTTGATATTCATATAATGTATTCGTTCACCTTAGTATAAGATATTATTTATTAGAGAGAATTAAACTATTTTCCATTTTCCTCCCCTTAAAAACTGGTGATTTAAGTCCATAAAATTTGTTGTATGAAGTCAAGATTAATAATACTCACAGAATTTAATTGAATTACCACACTGTACCTGACGTCCATGTCGATAATTTTGCGTGACACGCAAAGAGATGTTATTGCAGTCTCTTTATACATGGTGCAATCGTCAAGAGTGCACAGGTGATTATTCCGTAATTATTACAGATATCAAAAAACTTTAAACTGATATCGAAAGTGCTTTACCTAATGAGTAAAATGACAATAATAACTTTTTAAAAATAAGACGAAAAATATCCAAAAATTTAACATAAAAGACTCCCATACATTTGGTATGAGATAGTAGAAAGGTATTAGTTTCCTTATTTTAAGTGGAATAATACCTACTCATTTTACCCTTATTATTTTATTATTATGTGTAGTACTTTCGATATCAATTTAAAGTTTTTTGAGATCTGTAATAGTTACGGAATAATCGCCTGTACTTAACGATACACTGTACTTAACGATTACACACGGTATATAGATAGAAACATAGCTAGATTATGCTTCAGAATAAAATATGTTTACTATTAATTGTTTATTTAAGATGTCGGCAAGAGTAGCTTGCTTTCAAACCCCTTTAATGTATTTCAAATCTTTTAGAAGCATTTAAAGTGCATCGTACGTGTCGCGGGCGCCATGTCTGCGATTTTATTCCCCTTACTAGGTCTAGTACGAGTTATATTGTGTTTACAATCCTCGAATCCAGTTCAGCCAGTTCAGCCATTGAGAAACGCTTTTTATTCTCCGCTGAAATATTGCAACGTGCTAGAAATGTTTTCAAAATACATTTTTAAAATTCATAACGATTCTAACGAAATTTTTTATATCGAACAGTTTTCATAAATTGAAGTATTTTAAATTAGTTAATCCAAAACATTTGAGTACCTAGTTCTCACAAAAAAATGTGGATGCAATTTCATAATTACGTAAATTTTATTCTTTTTACCGCCTTCCTTGTATTTCTGACTATCATCGTGTAGACTGGCAAAGAATGCTATTAACTTTGTGTCTGATATTTTTTGCAAGGTTCAAATTATTATTTATATTATAGCATATGCTATAGATGAAAAGTAAATTACCCACTACTACTACTACCCATTACATTCAACTAATAACCTTTATAAGTGAACTACTAGGAGTAGCTATAGCCAGATCTGCGGATTTACCAATAGCTGACTAGGCCGGGGCCTACGGCGGCAGATTGTGGAAAATTTTAAAGACTATTTATATCTTGACCTTTTTTCGCCGACTATAGGCGACAACAAATAGTGATTTTTACTAGCCCGCGATCGTATCCGGTCTGGACAGTCCTAAACTATGGTCGATAGAGGCGACAAAATTTGAATAGTCTACGTCACTATATGTATACATCCGTGACTGTAAACAATGTTCAGCTTAGATAGACCGAGAAGAGATGGTTTTCCATAAATATCGCTCATGCTTCTGTGTTAGTAAAATAATTTAAGCACACTCGAAAGTATAACATCATTGAAAATAAAACAGAAAAAAATAAACAAGCTTCAAGGTTTTATGATCTGAAATTTGAGTGAAGTTCCACAATAAGCACTTGCACTACACTTTGGCCTAAAATCTGATTTTGAGATGTGCTTACTAGAAATTAGATAAAATGCGGCAATTATGATATTAAAACAATGCAATACTAGGAATATTTTTAAAAATACTAAGAAAATGTTAACAGTTCTTTTAACGAAGTTAAATATATAGGGATGCGTCGTGTCGGGAATGTTTTTAATACTGCTTATTGCAGTTCTGTGTCACACACGAATGTAGTAACACATGTTAGCGACATACCAAACAAGTTTTAGTCGCACTGCATCTAGTAACAAGGAAATATGCTTTATAAAGGAACAAACGCTACAGTTCGTCAGAATTTTACAGCAATAGAATATCTCACGAAACAAATTTTAATAGTTACGCGGAGCTTGCTTTTATATTGAAGTTTCTCGAAACGTTTATTAGAAAGAGTGAATAGTTAGTGAGCTTGCTCCGAAATCAAAGTGAATTTAATTATTTTACAGTTTAAGGTGGAGTATTTTTAAAAAGCATTTTAAAAATACTGGTAAGAAAATACAGTTATCTGCTTCAGGAACTAGTATGAAGCTGCTTAGAATACTTGAACCCTGTAGATTTCATACATCGGTTTTTTTACTCTTTTCATTAACTCATTGCTTTTCGCTGCTGGACAAAAGCTGCCAAGAAACTTCTTAGAAAGAAAAGGATAGAATAGGAGAATGAAGGTCATAAAGTATGGTGGGGGCTTAGTGCGAAATGGCGGACTTAACATACATATTTTTTAAAACATCCTTGAGGTCTCCGGATTTGATTAAACAGTATTTTTAAAACATGTTGACATGCTTAAAAGTGCTTGAGAATTTTCTGTAAGGTAGGCCAAAACTTGTAATACTCGTCGTTTTCTTTAAATTCAGTTTCAACAAAATATAGGTACACATATTGTCCTCCAACATGCAGAAAGCTGTTGGACATACGTGTTACCAACATGTTGTTAATTAATTTGCAAACGTTATAAAATTAAGCAAGTATCTCATCTTATTCCTTGCCACCGAACTACACAATAAACAAGATTTCATTGCACATTCGTGGAATCTAGCTGAGTTTCATTTGCTAAAGTGCAGATTTTTCCCGCATACTCCACGCGACTCCAGATTAAAAACTAGGTACGTAAGTAATATCGTTAGGATTTCGTGTATTCGTAGCTGCAAATTCCACGTTCATATTGTACTTAAAATTGTTAATTTGAAAGTTCACAAAAATGTCACAACGTCTCTTTGCTAATGTATTACTAAGTTTCTTCTCCCGGAATGACTCGTATTTCTGAGTCGTTTCTTTGTATGCCGCAAAATACAAATATGAATTTGCATTCGCAAAATGTTGAATGCTGAATGCTAAATGCAAAAAAAAAATAAGCATGAACAGTTTAACTTAATAACCCACTCTTTCACATACAATAAAACTATAAACGGTAGTAAGAGGATTATTTCTGAATAATTCATTGACGAACATTATGTTTATATTGACGGTTCAGAGGAAACTAGGTTAATATACATTATAGAATTAATATCTGGCAGGTAAATTTTAACAGAAAAGCAGCAAAAATATAACTATTTGGTAAATTTACTAAAATGTAAAATAACAATTTAGTTAGAATACGTTAGTTGTCAATTCCGACCATACTTGGTCACTAACCTAACCTAGCCTAACGTGATCAGTAACTGTATAATAATCTATGAAATCTCCTTAAACTATTCCTCTACTTGGAACTACAACATAATATTCTAATGTGTACGTACATATGTAATTATGAATATGTTTCATTAATTTTCTAGCTATATTAAAATCTTACGTCGACATAGACAGACACCTCTATTAAGGACTTGTTTTATTCTAAGCGAATCACGCTATTCTTCAAGTATACTTTTATTAAAAAGTTATGAAGGTGAAAAGATGTGGAAAAGATATTAGAATCTGTTATGATTCGACACCAGTGGTACTACCGCCAAGCCTATTTGCGCCTAAGAACAACAGTTTTAAAGATGGTAAGGTACATACTTATACGAAGCGTCCCACCTTAGTCCTCAGGGGTAGCAACGTATCTGTAGTAGACCTCAGATAGGAGTGTAATCTTACTTACTCTGGGGTCGATTATAGATGCCCATGGGCGGCAGTGGCCACTTACCGTCAAAAGGACTGCATGCTGGTTTCCTATTTGTACACAATAAAATAGGACATTTTAGTTCCAAGTTACCTTCACAAATAATATATTTCCGGTCGCTACTGGTCTTCGCATGTAATGTACATACAAGCGTTGGATTAGATAACCCCTCAAATTCATGCCACGTAATCATAGTGCCCGATATCCAATTTGTATCTATTACAGCACCTGTATGTATAAGCTGTGCGAGTGTGCAATTTAGAAGCTGGTATTTTCTTACCAACTTTAACTAGTCATTATGCTATTTTTCTTACACATAACCTTTTCAAGTGACAACAGTCAGTAGTTCAATTCCTTGCCAAGGGAAAGTTTTTTTAAGTTTTACTAATTAGTAATTTGTTGACATAATATCTGTTTTACCCCTTATTTTCTAAAAGAAATATTAAATGATTTTGGTTGATTAACTAAAATGGATACATATAAACTTACTCAGAGGTAGAATAAACGCTTCGTTAAAATGTTTAATAATTAATGCTGTTTCACAATTAAAATCATTTTATACAACAAACAACTTTTTAAAATATATTTTAATGGATAAGCTCTGGTATTGCGAAATTACTATCCACGAGTTGTTGGAGGTAATTGTAGGCATTTGGACAAACGAAATATTTTCAAAAAGAGTTGTGCATTAACGGTTATATTTCGTGTGAGAGTTATTTTAAGATAATATATTTAGGAAACGCTGCCAACCGAGTACCAAACAATCGAGTTCGACCTACCTGGAACGTTCGTGTCCTCAGGAGTAG
Organism: Spathilepia clonius; assembly: GCA_018250295.1. Lineage (NCBI taxonomy): Eukaryota > Metazoa > Arthropoda > Insecta > Lepidoptera > Hesperiidae > Spathilepia > Spathilepia clonius. The sequence continues at coordinate 39,717 of DWRA01000006.1, forward strand.
GAGCATTAGTGTTGGTTGTCTTCTAGCATCCCCGCTCTCTTCTCTAATTGTAACACTCACAAGACACTCATTACAAACTAGTATTAAAACTTAAATTACAAACTTTTTAAATTGTAGTAATTCCGAAATTACATAAAGAGCAAATTTCACATCATTTAATTATTAGTACAGATATAAAAAATAAAACAAAACTATTTGTTATTCACTTAATATATATATAACTATTCCTTTGAGTTTAATGTTAATTCGTTCTTTCGCGAGACACATGTAGGCAAATGACCACGAAATGCATTGCTGATATGGGGCATTTCGAAACACGACTGGTCGCGGCGGCCCTCGCGCAGAATTAATACGAATAATACGAGAGGGTTAGATTTACCCCAGTCGTTGTCGTGCGAATGAAAAATCAATATTGTTATACCCTACTATTCCGAATTAAAGTTTTAATGAATCAGATCAACATTCACCGATTTAAAATTGTATAATAAAACACCGACAAATTACGTATTTACAATTACGACATTCCTATTAGCAAAAAAAGAACATCAGATTTAAGAATTCATTTTGTTTTTCATATTTTTTTGTATTGTTTTCTTTTCTTGAGTACCAGCACGAAATTTCGTGCCAGTATTAAATAAAAAATATTACGTAAAAAATCGAATAACATTTTTTAAATTAAACAATAAGATCAAAGAAAATTTACTTGAAATTCACCGAAGTATCTATAAAATAAATACATTTTAGAGTTAATTGATAATCGCTTACTATCTGAAAAATGAGGTTTATTTGTTAAATGTATTTTCTAACGTAGACGTTACAGTACGTTACATTGTTAGTAACGTAAACAGTGAATTAACGTATTGTTTAATTTTGTTTACTTTTAATTTTATTGTCATATCTTTAACAAATAAAACATAGTGCAAAAGGGTAACTTTCGTAACACTTCTTATACATAAATATTATCTTCTGCATACCTTCTGTACTATGAACTTTACCTATGCCAAAACTCACAATTCTAAGAGCGCGTAATATTCATAAAAAAGTATCCAAATTTTATGCTTCACCTATTAATAATTGCAAGTGATCAATTCTGTCGTCCGCAAATTCCTTATATTTTTTAATGTTGGGTTAGATACGCCTGAGGCGAAACGCGTATCAATCTATATCAGATACGCAAGACTTCTCTCACGGAAGAGTAGTAACACGTCCGTAATTCTTAGATACAAGTACAACCGTACGTATAGCCCACCTATCGTCTGCCCAATTCAACTGATCTACTGCTGGCCTTGATTAGGATTAAGGCTATAGAATGGTACGTGCATTGTATAGACTGAGCCCTCTGTTCACAGCCAGTTCTATAATAACGTAAAGCTCATACGGCCGTTGAAAATGGGGATCGCATCGCCTTATTAATAGAATGTCCTATAATCTTTTGTTATGTGTAACGGTAATATAAAAGACAATTATTTTTAAATAAAATAACTTATTATAAAAATTATTACGTGGCCCGCCTAGGAAAATGTGATAGTCCATTTTGTACATTGGTAAACTAAGTTTCGATTAGTCCGAAAAATCTCTAAAAAAATACGTAATTTTAGAAATCGGTTTTGTGGTCAATTTTACTTCATAGCTGAAGTTCACACTACCAGTTCAGGAGTTGTGTACGAACTATTTCATCGAGGACTTGAATGTCTTTGTCACAAGGTCCAAGTATTCATTAATTATGTCGGTTCATTAAATGCGGCTGGAGCTTGACAAGTTAGGGTCAATCTACACTGTCTTCCTTGGTAACAGGCTTAGTCCTCCCAATTGTTATTTGAAGTGATTTAATGACAGAGAGTAAGAATATTTGACGTATTTCCTTGCTTCGTAAGGCACGTTAGCTGTCAATCCCGGTTATTATCAATGAACAATCATTAAAGTTTGTCAGCGACCTGATGGACGGTTTAAAATCCGACACGGTTTGGCAATCAATCCGTATGACCATCCACTAACCCAAAATATAATAGATAGGGAAAATAAAGATGTTGGTTTATAGAATAGCACCACTCCCTTTACGGATGTCGTAAGAGCAGCAAGAAGGATTTTATGCAGAAATTTGAGCAGCAAAACGATAAATTAGTGTTACAATCACTTTACATTGAATCATATTCAAATTACATAATTCACTGATTATCACTTACGTTAATACTTATTAAATACTTGCTATAGTTTATTTTCCTATTTTTATATCTTTGGGATACTGAGTCTTGTTTTGAGTCACCTAATTTTTGCAATGAAAATATAATAAATTAATGGATAAAATTATATTAATGTACAAGTGTTGATGATGGGAGAATATATTGTATTTTGGAATCTCTTCTAAGCATTTTATTATTAAATAATTAAAATTTCTGCTCAAATTTTAGTTTTTTTGACACTACAAATCTTAAGTCTTTGTTAAGGTAATATTAATTACAATACAAGAACTATTGATACTACAGTGGGAGTCAACCTTAAGGCGCAAAATATGGTCTCATTGTTCAGATGGTACACGGAGTTGACTTTTTAGTTACTTTTACTATACATTATTATCCGTTAAAATCAAGTTTGAAGTTGTTTGTCATATCTTGTAATACTAAATACGGGTCACTTTTGCTAATAGTTAATAGAGTGTCTATATATCCTCACCCTTACCTTGCAGAATATAGGTCGTTCGTCCCTCTTCAGCTTCCCGCTTACGTATAATTTGATAATAACACCGCTACGTAGTTCACCACACATTTACCTTGGCAATAAACTCAACGATAACAAGACAAGATGCGAAACTACTCCTTGGGTGCTCTGAAAAATTCAAACAAACTTTTGGAGCATGTTCTCGAAGCGAACAAACTTCCACACGCTCATTTTGTACCAGTGCACACAGTAACTCTAAAGACATACGCTTTTGCTTTAAATATACTTTGTACTGGTTTTTACAGAACCATTAAAATGATGCTCATTATTTATTATCAGTCTATCCAATTGTTGTCTACATAAATGGCCAAATTTTGTACTGTAGTAACAAAATATTACTCAATTACAATTTTTGTCTACGTACATTGCCCGATTTTGAACTGTGGTAGACAAATATGAGTTAATTATTACTAGCTGAAGTAAATCATTGCTAATGTGCTACAGGACAGTCTTCTATCGAAATTGAGTTTAAGGGTATTTTTCCTGGATTTTCTAAAAGATAGTATTTCACTAAGTGGAAGTTAGAAAATTCCTCAGTCTTCAAAAATATATGGGTAACTTTCCAGCAGGAAAGTCTCCTCGCGATTTATATCATCATGATTAAAGCAAGTGATAATAAATTCCTAATATCCACGTAGAAAAAATTTAAATGTCATAGATGACTAGATATCTGGAATGATAATTACTTCTTTTTATTTGTAAGTAGCTAACGATTTAGCGGTCCACTTGATCAACGCCAGATAATGTATTTCCTGAGGTCAGTCACCAATGCATTGCTAACCGTGAGGACTAAGTTGAAACGTCTCGAATGTCTTCCTTACCGCATCGTCCAAACTATAATACAGTAGTGCCTAACACTACTACTATTGGGAAATAAATGTGGCAGTGATGTCTCGTCGAACTATAAGTACCTGATTAATCTTCTCATCTCCAGCATGGGAAGTCGCGGAAGATCTTTATTGGTACTAGGTACATTTTCAGCAATAACGCTATCGACTCTAGATTTATCGAACCGTGATCATACCGAATTTGCAGAACGAAGCGCAAAGTTCTTCCTAGTCGTTCCCGAATTTTAAAAGTACTAAAAGAACTACCGTTCAAAGCCGGTGATGTTGACGACTTCTCTGGTATTTCAAATGCCAAATTGTATGCAGAATTGGTGGTATACTCGCCATAACGCTAAAATTACTTGTAGCTCTAAAACAATATTTTACGCACTATTCTTAAAGTAAACTTTTTTTATAATAAACTAGATACCTAATTATCTTGAAAGGTTTATTTATCGATCTCGGGGTCAGATGTGTTTTACTTTCTTTTATAAACAATTAAATCTAATAAAACATATTAGGTTTATTTAGGTATCTTAGTTCAAATTAAATTATGCCAAAAGACAGATATTATTTAAGTACATTTTATATGTAGCTAATAATAACGCATACGCATTTTTTTGCGTAACTCTGATGCGTCGCCGTTCAGTCTCGTCATTCTGGCGACGGTTTGTCTCGATTTTACTTGTGGATCGTCCTAATTTGCACCAGTTCCTCATATTAGAATCTTATGCAGTCAGCTTAACGTTCATTTTCAATTAAAATGCGAAGCTTTTATATATCCTTTATGTGAGGGATGCTACAAACCTCTGGTGTTTAATTTTCCGTACGTTGTTTGTTCCGACCACTGTTGGAACAGTTGTTAACAACTTACAAAACGGTACATAAAAACACCATTAGCATCAAAGCAAGTTTTTAACTGAAATATTTACTACAGAAACTCGAACCGATTCAGCTTTTCAACTTTCAAGTGAGTTTGTTCCAGAGGAGGTCAATTGCTACCAAACAAATATCTGAAAATACTTTACTACTTTACTATAGTGGTTATTCTGAAAATTACTTTGCTTTGATCTCAGTCGCTCGGTGGCACCAAAGTTTGAAGAACCTTTTTTAAGTTATTTTTAAAACAAAATATACATATAAAGCAGAGTGAAGGTAATCATGTGACACAAATAGTACTTTAGATGGATAGGTAATCTATGGTACATTTGATAAATAATCAATTTTTGAAGATAATCAAGATGTGACTTTATGGTGCCATCGGGCATAAGTTTTTATACTTCATATAACATATACTTTTTATACTTCATGTATTCGTTATAGGCGATACAATAAATAAATCGTTTTTTGTAGAAAATACTTGCTAAATAAAAAGCAAGCGAAGCAAATCCAAAGAACCTCCTCCTTTCTTGAAGCCGGATAAAAATATCTTAAGCCACTTATCCTTTCTAGGATTTTTTCACTAAACAGCTTAGGCTTAATATAGATTAAAAATTGAATCAGCAATATTGGAACGAGCTGCAAATCCGCTTAGCTACGTAACTCCAATAACTGCTCCAAGTAAATTCCGAGCAATTAGCTCTTTCAAGAAATCTTTTAATTTTTTTACTTCTAAATAAAATCATATTTACGTCATACAGATTAATATAACTCGAGATGAATTAAGGAGCAATCTACTTTCCGAGTTTGTTTCGAAAATCATGTTCGTTTAATGTAATTTAGGCCAACTAATTTCCTACTGCAAAGCTTAAATCTCCTGTCAAAGAGAAGAAGTTTAGTTATGCCAACAATACCATTACAATAAGTTACAGTGAGAGGCGTAAAATTTCTTAAATAAAGAACCCGGGTACACTTTACACACTTTAGAAGATATTTTCATCAAGATTGTAAATTTTAATAAAACTATCTGCAAGACAGTCTTTTGTCTGATAACAACAGAACATTCTTAAGTACGTTACAATTAATATCGCAATGCTCCCACGATAATTAAAACTGAAATTTCAAAAGCAGACTTTAAGCAAAACAAGCAAAAGGGTGAATAGAAAAACGAAAGAGCAAAGCTCATTATCACTCCGAGCCCTAATTATTGCCTTACATTCCGCCCGAGTTCATGGTCCCCTGAAATAAACCTCGATGATGCACATTACTATATAAATTAGTTACTACTTTTGATAGTTTTGCTCGCATATCGAGAAAATATGTATATACAAATACCGGATTATGATGTAGTTTTAGACTGAGAGAGGAAATAGCAAACTCTATGATCCACTGCCACCCATGGATAATTGTAGACAACCTGAGATAACAAGAGATCCCTACCTGAAGTCGGCCACAGATGCGTTGCTACTTCTGAAGTCTATCTTGAGCCGCCTCATATAAGTACGTCTTCCTTACTACACCAAACATTTTACACCTTACATCTATTTACATACCGACTTATATTTGCGTCATGCATGATATGAAGACTTTTGTTAACGTTTATTACCTAATCTCTATGCGAATGGTCAATTTATATCATCTCATTCGAATGCGTTGAATACATCAATTACAGATAATTTACAAATGCGTTATAAATCACTGCTTTTACTAGCATAAGTTCTTTTGGTTCTCGATGCTAGTTTCCTGCCCCCATTCACGTCGAGTTATGAACTAAATCTCATATACGAGTAGTCTGATATTCATTTAATAACACGTACCCTTACTCATGTATGCAGCTCTGCGAAACTGGATCACTAGTCGCCTTGCGTGAATTCGAACATCTTCATATGCAAAATGGCAAATAGGCATGCCAAATTCATTTGCTACATTCATGATATTGTGCTGTTTTATTCATGATGAAATTGGAACGCCTCGTTGATATATCTGCCTTACTGTAATATTTACACGAGTCAACGCAGCGTTAAACGGTGCTTTTAGAAGTTGCTAAAAGTAGTCCTTTAAGGTTAGGCTCCTAATACACCAAAGCTACGCCGTCTGTCTGATAACAGCAGTGTTAAGTGCTGCTATATTCTAGTGGGAAGGGTGCGGTAATGGTAACATACCTACTTTACCAAGGTTATCTAACTTACCGCTGACGCGAGTACGCGTACTGACAATAAAACCATAATACACCTTAACCTTATAGTAGTAATTTTCAAGGGTGTTATAGTTTGAAACTTCTCGTGTTAGTGTAAAACTAAAATGAATCCGTAACAATACAATAAAAATCAGAGCGTGCATGTTTCGGTCGGTTGTAGTGAGTCACAAGACCAAAATGACATAAGTGCAATGTGAGATTTTTATTGTTTTCTACTGGGCGCCGAGGTATTGGATCTACAAGATGCAGATGATACTAGCAGCTGGAGGCGGGTGAGTAAGCAAAATATTCCTATTGTTTTCTGCTAGGTATGAGATATATTTGCATACAAGGTTTTGTTTTCACTGTTTTCTCCACAGGTTTTCTCGGTTTTCTATGACAAATTGGATTATAAATATGAAACAATATGATTAAACGCTTGAACAGATCTATGGATTATAAAATTAAATGCAATTCTCTATGGATTAGATAGTGGTCACATCAACACAATTAACTCTGTCATATGATAAATCATTGTTCAGTATATTTAAACTATCATTCATACAATAAATTGCAACGACGAATATAGCGACATAATATACATATTTAGTACTAACGAAATTAGTGTTATCACGTAAATAATTACTAATACTCAAATAAAAGTCATAATTATCTCAAATACGAAATTGGATCTCTAGCGTCGAAGGTTAAATTCAGCACTAGACTTTTCATGCTGTTTTCTACAATGTTGTCTATCATATGAATTTTCTCATGTCATGTTAAGTAACATTAAATCGAAAAATTTGTTGCGACGAACCGCCTTGTAACTTTAATAACAGCTCGGTTCTTACCACTTGATTTAATATATTGCGAAATATCCAAGTTATGAGTTATTGCAAGAAACTGCACTACTGTTAAAGTTTTTTCATAAAACACAAAAGAAAGAAAGTGTCGCTTTTTGTTTTGCTTTCATTGCGTTTTTGCTGAAAACATAATTAAATTCCAATGGCAGCAAAAGCATACTGGATTATTTTAACAATAACTGTTTATAAGCGGTGCTGACGTTAATTTAATAAATAGACTTAATAAATAAATAATATGATACACATTTTATATCACAAGTGATGAAGTTTGTTCTGTATCGTGAGCCGTACTGTTTGTATCGTTATTTTATTAATTAAAATATGGCGCTTAAAACTAAAAAGTAAAATAACTTTTGATAACAAATACTAGAACACTTTTTTATCTATCAAGTTTCATAAAATTGCGTGTTTTATGAATTTGCTTGCCGCAATCGTCCAACAAGAACACAGTAACACTTAAAACAGTCGTTAAGCCCCTATTAACATCTACAGACATTGAACGGAACTTATCAGACAAAATCGTGTTATTTTTTCGTACAATATTTCGACAACTACGGCCTGTGTCTGCACGGACGTATCGCGGAAGATATATATAATCAAAAACATAATATGTACAAAAACCCAAGTCTCGCAACGTAATTCTTCTACCGAAATACTAGTGAGATGTAATGAGATGTATTATGTATAGAAACTTGGGTTTTTGTACATTTTATGTTTTTGATTATATCTCTTTTCTTTTTGTACGTTATCTGAAGTTTCGTACGTTTCATACGTCAAAACGAAGAAAATAGAAGCCTAATAAGTTTAAATGTGTTTCTGTCCGTCCGCGTACACAGTACATTTTCTCCAGATCTAATGAGCCGATCAAGTTGATTAGCTATAAAAATAAATTTCTATGATACAAACCCAGACGCGCAACGTAAATGTTATGAATTTTTAATATGTCCTTCTTCTTCTTCTTCTGCCTCTACAACTAGTGAAGGTTGGCAGTCAGCTCTAGATAAATTATTTTACTGTAAATTTACTTTGTACTGCTATTCCATTTTAACCAGTCTGGAATATTTGTTCTTCGACTCCCGAGGCACCATCTTTGCATCTATTTCTACCTACCTACCTAATAACAACAGTATGAAGTGTTACGATTTGAAGAATCTAGTAAACGAGACATACTTATACGAGGCTTTTCAACTTAGTACACAGGGGTTGCAATGCATCTGTGATCGACCTCAGATAGGACTTTTATCTTCTCTGAGGTAGATTACAGATGCTAATGGACGCCACTTACCATAAGTAGCAGTCTACCATGCTTGTTTGATATTTCAGTAATGTAAAGAAAAACATCTAGTACACGTCACGTAAAAAACTTATAGTTCGATACTCCGTTACGTATCAAATCAGACACTTATAGGAAGTAAATAGGTATAAACTATTAAATTAAGAAACATATTTTTTCATATCGAAATATAAATTGTGAAAGTGAGGAAAAGTTTTATGAACTTATCTTTGTAATGCCCATATATTTATATCAGTACAAAGTTACAAATGCAGTTGGTACCTATTAATATCTATATCTAGGCAACAGAACTGAAATTGCGGTATTTTTAGGTTTTCCCTTACTTTATATTCCATACAGTAATATTATAGTGTTCAAAATTTGAAACCTGTGTGTTTGCTAGAAGTGCCATAACATTTTGATAATCGGTGAGTGTGTCAGTGACACAATTGAGTATTGCGATTTGTAATTGTTCGTAACCTACAAGTTCAAATTGAATTAAATTTCAAAATATGCCACGGCTACGTGATGTTCTCTGAGTCATTGAAAATTCAGGCTTCTAGCTATATCCATAACGAAGTTACAGGGGTTAAAAATGCTCTGAATCGCTTTGAGAAAAGATAGTTTACGATAGCAATAGCAAAAAAGGGCACAGCACAGTGTGCCCTTTTTTGCTATTGCTCGACTTGGCGGGGGCACTGCCATGCCCCCTGATATACGTTCATTGTGCATATTATATGATATGATCTTATTTTGTTTAGTTCATAGAAATAAATGTACCATGGCAGACATATGAAGACATATAAGTGGCGCCTACATAGGCATGGGATTCTACTATCATCATGATTCAGACAAACCAACTGGACGGATCGGCATTAGTGATAACTCATGATAGTGATACAATAGTTTTTCTCCAAAAATAAAATATCTTTCGGAAACATAAGTAGATACATTTACAAAAAGTTCAACGAAGTCACGAACGAGGTCTAGTGATGATATCAGTATAATAGACACATAAAGGAATGTCGTTTGCACTGTGCCGTCGTAACGTTTTTATAAATAGTTTGTAAAAGACAGATGTTACAGACAGATTGCTAGATGTTAAGCGAAGGGGAAGCGTAGCGGTTTGCAGTACATAATATGATATAATTATGTTTTAAATCACTTTCATCTACACTTCAGCAGTAATGGACAGAAAAATATTGATAAATAAGGGAAATGGCGCAAATCGCATTCGTAATTAAATGCCCTTACCCACTTTTTAGACTTCCGCCAACTGGCAAAAGTCGGAACCCTTACAGATTAGTCATGTCTGTCTGTCCGTATGTCACAGCCACTTTATTTAAAAACTATAAAGACCACAGGGTTGAAATTTGATAGGTAAGGGTATTTTGTAAACCGCTTTCTGAATTATGTGCAAAAATAAAAAAATATATTAAATTTAGGGAAACTCAAAAAAAAATCGTCTTACCTGCACGTATATTGTAGATGTCAATGAAAACTTTCAACGTAAATTGGTTCGAACAAGATACGGTTGACAGTTTTTGAAATATAGCACTTTTTCAAAAACAGATTAACGTAACTTTGTAATGCATACAAACGCTATGGAGATTAATCTTATTTTGGTAGTCGGAATACTGTTCCACTTTATTTATTATTGTTATAATTTTGTGGGATAAGGTAATTCTTTTTAATTGTTTTATGTTTCAATAAATACATTTTGTTTCGTCTGCTGCTATTTAATGATAATGCTACGGAACCCTTTGTCTGCCAGACCGACGCGCACTTGGTCAATGTTTTTTTAAATTTATAATGCTACGGAACCCTTCGCCTGCAAATCCAACTCGCACTTGGTATTTCATTTATTCTTACACATATTTGTAAGAAACGTGTGTCTTTCAATTACTTTTCTGCAAAAATAATAATAATAATGTTACCATTTTCATATGTTGCATATAGAATTGACGCTACTCAGAGAGAAGAAACCTTAAATGTTATATTCAATAGTCTTTGAATTTGAGAATATTCGTATTGCAGGTAATATTACACTACCATGGATTCTGCGACGCGTGCGAGTTCCTGACTCGCCGATTTCAAAATGGAATCATAATTGGACATTCATGTAGTTCGAGACAAAACTTTGTTGCATACACTTCGGGGCAGTTTACAAATGTCCGTGGGCGGTAGTATTCACTTACTATGAATAGGATTTCCCCTTTGCTGGTTCAATTTTATAATTAAGCAATTCAGGGTAAAATATTTAGATAGGGTCATTTATATCTACAGAAATTCAACGTGCCAGACACGGACTGTGACAGACAAAAAAATACTTCTATACATTTTTTTAACAGACACGTTCCGTAGCTTTTGTTACGCATTGATCTAAATACGTAAATAACGTCATAGGAGAATACTATTTTGTCTGACATGGCACGCGTTTTATACGCTCTATACTTGTGGATGCGATTGAACGCTATACTATACTATCTGAAAATTTGGTTGTCATTAGAATTAACACAAGCTACAGTTTTAAGAGCACGATTTTAACATGACATAAGATTAAAATCGATGTTCTTTTACAATTAATACCGTAATCGACTTTTCAAATCATAATCATAAATGTACGTCGAAATTGTTTGAATCGAAATATAATATAATTTCAATACAAACTTTTTGTAACAGATTAATAGAAAGCTCATATGTAGCCCTCTAATTATTTGGGTTTGATACAACTATGATTATGACAACGTTCATCTTCATCGCAATCACTCGTTGCTCCATTGCGAATCGTAAGAGACACGCATACTAAAGTCAGCCTAAAAATAGGTTATTTTTCAACAAATTGAAAGTTGAGCATTTAAATGATCTAAAGTGACCCCTTAAAACATTTTCCTAGATTGTTGAGTTGCCCGCCCAGGATTTCCATCGAAAGCTCCAATATTTCGATCTTGATAACTTACCTATTCAGCGTGATGGTAAAGAACTTAACAATATGAAGAATTATTAATTTGTTGTCGAAAAGATTTTACAAGTTACTTATGCGTGCCACTTAAGTGCTTCTTCCACGCCTGCGTGCAAGCTACTCGTTTAAAGCCTGAATCGCTCAGGAAATTTACATTTACATTAAAACATTTTCAATTTCACATTCACTTAAAAGTTCTAATCGAATGGCCAACGCTAAAACAAAACATGAGCGATGTCATCACCATTTCTCTGCTTCCATTGCGCTCCTTGCCAAGCGACAATGTTGCCAATTTTTGTATTGTCTAACGCCTATGCCTATAAATTCTTGCATGGATCCATTGCTCTCATATTTTCCGATTCATTGCTTGCGATTGCCACCCGTGAATAACTGCCTCTGCGAGTATTTTGAAGGCAACGCAACTTACAACATTATAAGGAGTGCTTACATTCTTGTCAAACATTCTTCAAATAACGCTTTAATCATTCTATTTTAATGGTAATAATTTAATAATACGTGTATTATTTCTTCGGTTTCTTAATAGTATATAATAAAAAATGCTAAATTGGGAAAACGTTTTAATAAAGCCACCCTCCAAGGACTACGCAACAGTTTTGCAGATGATACAATATCTACAACAATTTAAATAATAAACTTTAATAAAATAAATAGTCGGTTGGTTAACCAGTTTCACCGTGTACAATTACAATCACAGAACTAGTAATATACGACTATAAACACTTAAAATGGATATTAAAAATATTGGAACACTGAAGTGGGTATATTTTTATTTATTTATACTATTTTTACTCTCTTGCGCGCTTCGCTCAAGCGAGGTTTACGTTTGATTGCTTGCGTTTGCTTGCACTCCACTACACTTCACAACAGTCGTAGCTGATATCATCAAGTGATTAATCTTTTTAGCAGCGCAGCTTTTGCGATTAAAATCTATGGCTCCTATTGTGAGCTGCAGTTTCTGAAATAGTAGTTAAACTACATGCCATGTTTGGTCCTTTGGTACTTTTCTAAATGATTCACTACGCGAAATGCAACGCAAAGTAGCCCTTATATGTGGTGTGATAGCAACATACCGTCTCTTACCATGGATTTCGTTGGAGGAATCCTGTTGTCATCAACCTATTAATATTCCACTGCTGGGCACGGATCTTCTCACAGAGCGAGAGTGATTAGACCGTCGTGCGCCACGCTGGCCAAATGCGGATTGGTTACCTTTGATTGATTGACCTTTGGGTACATATTTTTTCTTTTTAAAAAAAAAACTCTTAAGTGCATTGGTTTTTTTCACGATGTTTTCCTTCACCATTATGGCAAATGATAGTTAATTTTTAATACTCACGTGACTTCGATAAATCGAGAGGTTTGAACCTCGGACCCTTGATAGAGAGGCAGTTTTACAACTACTAAGCTATCACCGCTTGGAAGGCACAAAGGGTTTAAGTCCAAGAGATAGACCCGCACTATGTCGACCTCTCACAAGCAAACATAGTAATTACTGAAAACACATTTCTAATACTTATGGACGAACTTCACTACCTATTATATTATAGGAAAAAAGGATATTCGTGAGTATTTTACTACCTACAAAGCTTCCTCCACTCAAACAAAGAAACACTATGACTTTAAACAGACATCTTCTAGAGATGGTGCTACTGTTATATATTAGATAGCGTGTCCACACTTAATGAAATTGCTACAAATTATTTTAGTTTTTTATCTCTCAAAAACTATTAAAATTCTATGTATTTACCATTGAACTAAGATTGCTTATCGCACACATATTTCTATATACCTATTTTAAGTTATGTCTTAATATGATCGTCGCCAAACCTTATTATTCCACATTTGGGTGCGAATGTCTTCTTAGAGTGAGAGGAATTTTGGTCATAATGTACCGCGCTAGCCAATTGCGAATTAGTAGACTTCACTAACCTTTCAAATACTTTTTTTTTCGATTCTTAGACGAGTAATTTTCCTCGCGATATTCTCTCTTTAGCCGTTGTAGCTTATGACAATTTATTTGTAATATGCACATACTGTCCTCTTACTCTTTATCTTCTGTTATCACTTAATGGCATATTACGATGCAATTACAAAAAAAAACTGGCAACAGGCAATGATACGCAGTAGTAATGTGGCAACGAGGCTATCATTAGCGGAATTGCCATGCGAGGGATAACACGGGATGTTCAGAACTGGGTGAAATGGGAGCCAAATATCGTTGGCACGGCTCGGTAACGAATTAGGTCCGATTTCATTACCTGTATGTATTATGTCTAAGAAAATAAATATACATGTTCACGGCACACTTTAGATATTCTGAAATATGTTAATTACCTTATATTTTTAGGAATCAATATATCAAAACTTACCCTTTTTAACGACAAAACATTTCTTTTGTTACAGAAGTTAAGATTATACCTCTACGATGAAGATGATTATAAAAATCTAATATGTAAAGTTATATTTTGAAACGTTTTTCAATACAAATTACATATCTAATTACAATAATAGTATGATAATCTTTCTTTGTTTCAATATGCAATGCGGCAAACTAATATGATTTAGTGATCTACATAATTATGTATAATCTATAGATATGATAAACATTGTTAGTAATCAGGAATAATTTCTGAAGTGTTTGTTTCTATTGAGGATTTTAAAAATATGTTTACCAGCTCAATCCTTTTTAAGTTTATCAATATACATAAACTGTATAATTGTAGCAATATTTTATTATAAGCATTAACTTGCCTTGGAGGGCACGTTAAGCTGTCTCGTGTGTTATCATAGGTAACAATCAGTAAACCTTGTCGGGGGCCTTCGGGTGGTTAAAAAATATCCGAAGCGATGCTCGCAGGCCAACTATCCGTGTCACCACCTACTTTTCGTCTACACTTCATGATTGGACATATTAACACAAACCACGATTGATTTAAATAAGTGTCATTCTAATTTAAAATCGGTAAAATCTTTGCAGTTCTTTTGCGGTGGTACTTCCACCATACCTTATAGCGGCATTGTTAAAGGTGTCGTTACTGTGTTCTAGTTTAAAGGATGTGATAAAGTCGATACACTTACTCGAAGTGTTCTAACGTAGTCCGTAGAACCAACAATGCATTTATAACCGACCCGATGCGAATGTTCATGAACGGCAGACACCACTTACAATCAGACTTTCTTATGCTTCTTGGTATTTCAATTTAAATCCGACGTAACTATACTCAACCAGAGTAAAATATTATCTGCCCCAAGTGTAAAATAATACAGCGGCTTCGAAATTATTATTACGGTTTTACGCAAAAATATATATAAAAATATTTAAGCGCACAAGTTTACGGAAATAAGTACCTAACGCATACAATACACCGCACAATTTTATCGCAGTTACTCACGACATGGTATGCATACATTGCTGTAATCAGATAGACTCTTACCACTTGCCCTATAGCAATCAGGTAACCGAAAACTATAAAATAAAAATTTGGTATTTTTCGTTAACAAAATATCATGTGAATGATTACGATTTAATTCATGATACTTAAATACGAGAACTTTAAGATTAAAACTATGAAATTATACTCTCTTTTGTCCATTTTTCCTATTATAAAAACCCTTTAATCATCGAAATAAACTCCTTTGCTAAGTTACTGTTATTTAAATGTTAAGGACTATATATATATATATCTACTTGCAAATATCATATATTTTTCGCTTATGAATGTTTTCTTAGCGGTCGTACGTAGCCAGTAGCCCATAATAAAACACGTAGTATGGCAATTATTATAAAAAATTAAGTTGCAAGTAGGTACGTAGATAATTTTCTAATTCACTGAGTTAACTGCAGTACCAGTATGTAAGTCAAGATTTTTTAATTGGCCGAAATTGATTGTAAGGTTTCATGCTACCAAGTTTCAATACAAACATAGGAATATATTACAGCAAAGGTGTAAGGTATAACATACCTAGTAATTATTACGTATAATTTTTTACAAACCATAAATATTACATATGAAGGTGGTAGAACCCTTTGTGGTTCAACACCGACGGTACCACCGCCACACCTCTTTCTGACTAATAACAGCAGTGTTAAGCTCTGTTGTCTTCTGGTTCGAAGGGTGTGGAGACGGACTGTAAGGAGACTTACTTATCCGAAGCATTCCAACTTAGACCTCAGGGGTAGCAACGCAACTGTGGTCGACCTTAGGTAGGATTCTGGCTTATCTGGAATGGATTACAAATGTCCAAGGGCGGCAATTGCCATTTACGACCAGGTGGACTGCATGCTTGTTTACTACTCCAACAAATAATGGAACATTGCAACCCGCTTAATATGATCGCACTCAATAAGATTTCGAGCATAGATAATACGTACAACTTTTCGAGTCCCCTACAATTTGAGGCAACTCGTCGAATACGTTATCTATTATAATCAATACAAAATATCGCACACAGTTTTTAAAAAATCGGGTTTTAATAATGATATGTTATAGCCCACGAATACACGTTCAATATTGAATTTTAATCGAAAGAAAAATGTCACTAAAAAGGTAACACTGTACCTCTAAGTACTATCAAAAACAAGTGAATATATATATTTTTTTCTAGTCTTTGTATCAAACCAAATAGTTATAATATTTTTTTAAACTTTAATTAGGAGATACTCTTCAACGAACACGTCAGAAATGATATATAGGCACAATATCGTATTTGATAAATCACACATACCTACTCGACAAAAAGTACAGTGTAACGGTTACATTTACCTATCTGTTTGTCCCTGTAGTCTCGGGCCCAGAATAGAACTACGGTATCCCCTGCCTGCCGTAAGAGGCGACTAAAAGGATGCCTATGGGGCTACGGGCGGTATGAGTGGGAGCTCGAACCGCCCGACCAGCTATTCCGGGAAGGATGACAGTTTGAGTTTTCGCACAGCGCCACGAACACTAGAAAGTATGGGTGAGCGCTAGGATCACTCGGGCGGAGCTCTAAAAATACGTTGCGCTACGGGAACTCCGGTTGTGTTTCGTTGGAGATCCCGGAGTCCTCCACTAACAAACACACAACCTGGGGTCGCTCCCACGTCACCAGATATCTTTCGATGGTTCCCCCTCCTAAATAAACAAGAAAGAAAAAATGTAGATACATTTTTTCTAAATAATAGAATAATAGAATATTACAGGAAGTGTCCGATTACATTTTCTTTCTTCTTACTTCTTTCACTACATTTTCTTTAAGAAAGCCGTCTGCGTTGATACTTCAAATCTGGAACAAATGTTTAGTAACAGTCTATTGTTCAGTATCGGTGTGATATGTATTTTCTATGCATTTTGAGACCATTACTTCCTGGTTTTTCTGTAACCATTTTATAAAAAATATATTACATTTTTCGAAATTCAAATTCACATTACCCTAGATTTATGTAAAAAAATTCCCTAAGTTGTAAAACAAATCCCGGATACAGCGCCCTCTTGAGTATTCAAGCAGAAGTACGTAGAAATGTAGACTAGCGATGGTGGCGCCGCCCCCCTGGAACTAACTGGTTTAAACAATTTTACGCCAGATGGCGACATTAATTCTATGTGACTATTAATGTATTGTTATGTACCATATAATATATATTACTTACTTATAACATTTGTGTATGAGGATAAAGTTATTCAATGAACACAATTGAGTAAGTAAATGTACGGAAAAGAACTTGTAATATTTTTATACACAATTATTATTGTTAGCTATTCTATGAATTGGTTTTGTCTCAACAAAAAACAAATTGTGGAATTTATCACATCGGAATAATTTTCTTCCACGACACGTCAAACACATGAACGTAAATTTTTATGTTGAATACAACGCTATCTGACGTTTTAATGTAGAACTTTGTCGACTTACTTCCAAGGCAGTAGCGTCCCTTATAAAACTACAAATTCCAGCAAGAGGGCGCTTGTTGCTGTAAACTGTGAGACGGCATGTACTTGTTATTAAAGTAAAACTTAACCATGTATTTTTAAAGCATTATAGTTTGTAAAATATATTTTATATACCAGCGTATTCTGTCATAGAACGGGGAATCTTCATACGCATTAGAATCTAGCCCGCTATAAGCCATATTATTTTTACTCTGAACCAGCATTTTAGCATGTCCAATTAAAAAGTGCGAAATATATTAACAAAAAAATCTAAAACCGATATACCTACAAAAACAAATCCTAGGGTTGTACTCTTGCGACGGAGGAGGCGCCGAGGGCGTATGTGACGCCCCACGGCGAGGTGTCCCTGTAGTTCCGGGAAGAGAATAGGGC
>DWRA01000007.1:0-57517 GCA_018250295.1 Spathilepia clonius
AGGAATATTCCCAGAATCTCAAGTTGCGAGATAAATCAGATCGCGTTCTCATAAATTGCGGATCGCTCTCCATATTTCGTTACCTGCCCCGTTTGTTACGATTTTATTATGAAAATGAATGGCAGCCGGGGGAGGGGGAGGGGGACGATCAAAAGGGTTCCTAATTCGTACATTCGGCAATGCGCACTATAACTAGAGAGTTTTATGGAGCGAATCTTTTATGGGATAATCAAATTTTGTAATATTAATGCGTTCAATTCCCGTCTGGGAATCGATGTTGTTTTGTTTTGTGGCTAGTTCAGCGGCACTCCGGGAAGGAATGAGTTTGCACTTATTAATTTGGATTTGCACGGCTGCCAACGTTCGGTCTACGCTGTGAAATACGCTTTGAAATTTGAATTGTTTCTGTACCAGCGAATCTTGAAAAATGTGTATCATATATAAATTTTCTAGCTCGCTTAATGTAAGGAACATTGGACTGCCTACTACTTAATCTAATGACAAAAAAATTAACTAAAAAAATCAAATAAGTTGTACAATTATAATTGGAGAATTTAGCAAATCTACTTAATTTATGACTCTGTTCTCCAACAGTGCTTTTAAACTTTGTTGTTAGTACAATACATGTATTTTTTCTAAATATACACATAATAGTGTCATCTGTGTAGTGACTGTCATAGTCACACATGCCGACAGAATTAATTAACACCCAGACCCAGACCCGCAATGTGAATTCATTTAGATGTACGACTAATGTGATTATTTACATTTACATGAACTTTTAAGTCCATTAAATAAATAAAAAAGAGAGCTGACAATAACAGCCTTTCAACCCCATTGTTATTTCCATAAGTATTTATTGCGATGTATGAATATCTTTAAAGCTACCTTCACTGTAGCTTATGTAGGGCATACACGCATTACCTAAGTATTGTGGCAACTACTTTTGTGAGGCAGCCATGTGGATACGCGGGCTTATAGGGAGGGGATCATAGATTTATAGTAATGAATACTGGCATGATTTACTGTATTTATTTGAGAGATTATTTTATACATATAATAAGAAGAATATGTGGGTTCAATATGTTCAGTCGAAGTATTTACTTCATAAGTAGAGTAAGGCGACGCGTTCCAACTTGTATCTCAGGTGTACCAAACGCAGCTGTGGCCGACTTCACGTAGTACTCTTATCTTATATCGGGTTAATACAGATGTCGATGGGTGGCAGTGGTCACTTACCATCAGGAGGACTGCATGCTAGTTTGCTATTTTTTTTTCAATCGTATTGGAACCTATTTCCCACCCTTACATATTTTTGTTATATACGTTTGAACTTCATCCTTCCGATCAGAACAAAAATAGTATATCTATAGATTCACAAAGAATATTTTGTGACTTAAATAGGTATGTCTATGTTATACCGTTTGAGTAACGATCATGCAGTATGAATGATCGAATGAAAAACAAATGAAAAACGAATGTTCAAGTTACTCGTCGCTGTGTGCCTCCCATCCCTAACTCTAAACGTATTGTGTTCAATGAAAACATTTTCTTCAAATTTATTTATTTACTTCGACTTCCTCATTTAATTTGCGGTTGGTTTCAACTCGAATAAATGTTCATACATTGGAGTTTTGCTTTGTCGCACCCCATATATTATTTAGTTTGTTTCGAGAGAATTAATTGGAATTTTCATTGTTAAGAACACACGTGTAATTAGAAAAGCGTGCGTCGAAGAAAATTATTCGTTTGTTTGTGGGCGGGTGTAATTAAAAATGGAGGTGTGTAACCTTTGTCTATGGTACGGTGGCTAAAAGGTATTTTTGTGCTAAGTTTGAGTCAGTAGGTAATATAAGAATTAGGCAGGATGTAGAAAGAAATAAAAACCATAATGCACGTAGATTGCAGTAGAATGCGTTAAGAGAGTAAAAGGCGCGCAGATTTGACATAAATTTTTGTACTTAATTTGGTAAGAAAGAAAAGCGCGCGAAGATTTGACATTACTTTTTGTACTTAATCTGTGGCAATATTTTTAAATTTTGGAATGATATTAGACAATTCGCGTCAACAACAAAATATTATTATGGCACGTGTTTGTAAAGTAAACGATGTTTATTATAAAATGGACAAGGGAATAAACATATCCGCATAATAATTAGCGAATAGCAAAAACCGATTATAGCTAACATGCCGCTTCCGTGTATGTACCAACATTACGGTAATCGTGGAAACCTGTGAAAATATGTAAATTGATCCTTGGAGATGGCGGACGGACGGACTGAGTGAAATTTGAATATAAACTTTCCACCGTATACCGTATAAGCGTCATTTATTTCGTCCGCCCATAAAATATAATGATTTTTGACGTAGCTTTCGGCTATATTAATTTTGCGGACGCGAGGGTGTTGCTATATCGAAAATATCAGTTCACTTGTGTTTATGATTCGGTACGGATACGGTTACGAAAATAATTGCTCACTAATAAGGTTTTATTAATATTCAAAATCCACGAATTTACAGAACAAATTGTTTAAGCTAATCTCATATACCTAATATCCGTTTCAATTTATGTATTCATTCCTAAAGGGTTGAAAACCACCTTTAAAAAACCTTTTATGCATTAATGTTAGGTAACAAAAACGATAGACGAAATATCGAAACGATCAAAACTTGGTAAAATTAATTTAAAACTCATCGCCAAATTTCCGAACGCAAAACGTTCGAAAAGTAAAAACCACAAAATGGACGCCACTCGTCGCCATAAGAGATCCGAATGTATTTACATAAAAAACAAATAATGCCGAGACGGGATGCGCGCATAAAATTAAAATCGATGAGAAATTCTACCCTTCGAATTAAATATCATTGCCCCGACACAAACACATGCACACATACATCTACGTACACACACACGGGGCTAAGATCTAGATTACTCGAAGGGTCGTCGACGACCGACATTTTTAAACGAAAGTAGATTGGAGCGCAAATTTAAATCTCGAATCATTATTCGATGTAATCATATTTCCAGAGATGGCCGACGAGGTACGGCATTAAGGGACTTGTACCATCGTTGCTTTACGAGCGAGTTGAATGAAAAGCGAACTTTAATGAAACGTAAATCTTCCTGATTTTCAGCTGAAAGTGTAATCAGCAACTACTGGAATATATAGTCGATAGGAGACAATGGCTGTAATTAATTTGTACTGTAATTGTAATGTAATCAGCACTTGAACAAGGATATTAGGAAATTTGATATGTTCAGAGTTTCAGCTTTATCCAGAAGGGATTACTAGACGTGTTTTATTGCAAAAAGCAATTATTTTTTTTAAACAACATCAGTAGGCAGACCCTACTAAATCATATTATCGCAATGGAAAAATACAGTGTTATAACAGTACTAACATATTTTTTATTGAGACACCTTTTGCAGTTTGCGAACAGTGATACGACAAGTCATTCAACCACCGATTTGAAACGTCACAAAACAACGAATTCTTCCGAACGATAAAGAGCAGATATTTAGAAAAAATACGCAATCCCTGTGGGGTGTTGGTTGAAATATCGGCCCGTACTTATTTGCATACTAACTAAAATAATTTATTATTTTTTCTCGAGGGGAGATCGTGTGGGGTGCGCACAATAGGAGTAACTAGAATGTGAGTGTTATTGGCCTGATCATGCAGTTACATTTTTATGCCTCTGGAAACATTTATTGATCCTTGATTCTTAGTGAAATTAGACAAATGTTTAAAAAAATAGGGTTAAGCTAGTGAAATCCTACCTTAGGTACCTCTGAGTTTTCGACGGTATGTTTATGTTACAATAATCATAACTTGCTGTAACAGTAAAATACTGTCAAATATGAGTATAAGAATTGTGAGGAAAACTAAACCTGTCTCTGGGAATAATAGAAAAATGTTCCAAAAAGTGTATCAGCCAATCTTACGTGATTGACTGCAGTCTCCTTCTCATTTAGAAAGGTGTCCTGTGTCTAGTACTGCGAGTAATTGGTAATTGCTGAGAATAATAGAAAGTGTCATAATTTTCTAAAACGAAACGTAATCTTTTTATATTGCAGATTCTAATAAAGTAGAAATAACTAGAACCCAGACAACATATTGCAGTCTGGATTTAAAATCAATCTCAACTTATTAAAGCGGTTAGAAGTTGTTTAGATCCAATTCCAATACGGAGAATTCCATGCAACGCAAACTACCAACAAAACAAATATCGTATTAAACATACACGGAAATGCAATATTCGACGTCAAAACGGGAGATGCTTAAAAGTTGGTATCAAAGCGGTTCGGAAATCAAAGTAGCGTCGGCAAAAGGACGACCGCGGTTCGGCGCATCCTTACAAAATATCGTATGATTGCGCGGAACAATAACTTTTGGACGAAAAAGTTTGTCCCGCGTACCGTAGGTACTCAGAACAACGATGTACTGCGCGTCATCTGTCAACTGTTATTAATTTCCGAACGGCATTCGAAATTTGAATTCCCTGATGCGATCTTTCTTTTTTTAGGGTTTAAGTGTACAATGTCAATGTGTGTAAATCATTATATACAATGTCAATGTGTGTAAATCATTAAATAGTATTTAAAAATATCAATTTTTTATATCAATAAGATATGATTAATTGTTAAGATATATTTTTTGCCAAATTACGTCTTTGATGTCTTCATTTCATTAGAAATAACATTCTAATACATCACACGTCTGTCACGCTAAAGACGAGAGAAAATGAAAAATAAAATTAATTAGAGACATTTCTGTTGACGCTCCCGAAGCGTAGGATTGCGAACGAAATTATCATTCGTATCAAAGGGAATATTTTAAATATCTATACATAAACATGGCTGAGTTAGGTCCAGACGGACTCACACCGCCACAAGATTTACGCCCGTCCCGTGCGATACTGTCTAAATGCCCGAATCACAGATGCATAATATTTTATTCCTTTTTTTCGACCGTCTGGCCAAGCCTTTGTTTTGAGTATTGATGAGTGATTTTAATTTGGGTGTGTCGCTGAAATTTTTTATGAAAAACATGCGCTGTAGTTCCAACTTTTTGCAAAAAGAACTAGACAGTCTTTGTACGATGACATGTCATGAACAGACAGCTTTAGCTAGACAGATGTATTAAGAAATATAATATTTGTCTATGGAGCTCGAAGCTTTTACTACTTTTAATATGCATAATTTGTATTTGTCTTCGATATTTTTTTCTAAATGTCTCGCTATTAGCTATCGTGTCAACTTATTCCTGCCGCCATTAATAGTTTTATAACAAAGGTGTATGTATTCATATGCAAATCCCATAGAATTGGCTGACTGGTACCTCGTAATCTAAGATCGAACTTCTTTTAAAAGTAATAAAAGCTCTTTGTTCGATGTACGTTGGAACATTAATTTCGTATTGCGAGTGTACGTTCGGATAATTATACTTGCAACTGACGGTTTCAAAATGTTCTGTTGCTATTATTGGTATTAAAAATGTTAACAGGGTTTGTGTTGTATAAAAGTTTTTTAATAAAATTATGATGGTTACTTTCGACTTACGACAGAATCTATTGTTTCATATTTTTTTCTATTTCAGTGACGCGATTTACAATCGAGCTGATTTTCAAATTTGGAAATTGAAACACATAAGAAGGATAATAACAGCGTGTTTACATTTTCAATATAAAGAAGTGGAATATTTACTGGATATATCCTATTAATATTGATTATCAAAATGTATTGGAATTCCTGCAAAATTATCCTCGGTCTGATTGAGACCAAAGAAAGCAACACAATACAGATATCAATACATACTGGAGTACGAAATATCGAACATAACAAAACAAAATGAAAGGGGAGACGCATTGCAAAGATATCGGCGGGAAGGGTTGATTTTGATTGAATATCTGTTATTAACCCCCTCCCCACACACACACAGACATTAAATAATATACACACTTAGTTTATAAATATGCATGAGTTTTGTTAAAATTACTGCACCTCGGCGGCGTTGGGGTGGTAGCAAGACTAATGTGGGATACGGGACTCGGAAGGGGATCCATTCAGAGATGAGACGTCAAAGAAATTAATAAGGAATCTGGTTGCGATACAATTATTTTGTCTACTATCGATTTGTATTTTAAGGAGGTATGCGTAAACGATATAATCAAGCCGAATACAAACGAATACATTATTATGTTTGAAACTCCTTTTTATGGTGTCTGTGGGTGATTCCACATACCAGGTCTCAGAATGATTTCTGGAAGACCTGGATTATACTCCACCAGGCTTTGCGTGGATTATTATTTAGTCTTTTTAATATTAGTATGATTTAAATACACAGCCTTTTTTAATGGAACTTGTTCGAAATTTTTGTAGTTTATATAAATTTTCTTTTCATTTAATCATAATATTTTATTCAAAGAAGACGCTTTATTATATTTATTACAATAACGATCAATTATTCCGAGAGTGACGTAATCATAATTAAAGTTCTTTAA
Source organism: Spathilepia clonius (assembly GCA_018250295.1). Lineage (NCBI taxonomy): Eukaryota > Metazoa > Arthropoda > Insecta > Lepidoptera > Hesperiidae > Spathilepia > Spathilepia clonius. Next base: position 6,505 of record DWRA01000007.1, read on the forward strand.
ATAACAAAAATGAAATATGATAGTAGATATTAAAAAATATTCCAACTTTCATTCCATTAGAAGCCAAATCCTGGCAACACTAGCTCATATAGAAGGGTGCCTTTTACCTTTGATGCCGATCGAGTTGGGTCAATTCGTTAGTTCGACCCTCATTAAAGGGTTGCCTCAGTGGACAGAGCCAAATTACTACCAATTGATGGGTAGTTTTTGACTTTTTATTGCTGTAGATAAGTTTGGCGGCTTGCAGAAGAGCAAAATCGCTGTCAGATCTAAATTTTGAACATTTGTAAAACTATTTATTGTATCAGCGTCAATTTAATTTCTGCCTAATTATAACAGTTTAAAGCTGCTGCATTCTGGTTTGAGGGTGTGATAAGAAAGCCACTTTTCAAGGCGTCCTTACTTTGTCCTCAAAGGTAGCAACCTCCAGCCGGCCTGTAGTAAGTACTTTAGTTGCAGTGGATTAGTAATCTTCACGGCAGTGACTACATACTGTCAGGTGGATTGCATGCAGTAATAAAAACAAAATACATGTTTCAAGATGGGATCATCTATCTTGTCACGAAATTCGTAAATTTTAATAAAATGTAACACAATATGGACTCATTGTGGTAATTAAAATATCATTTGTAAATTATGAAAAGCATTAACTTATGACTTTCTTGGAAGCTCATCATCAGTTTTGATGACACGCAAAATAAAAATAAAAGTTAGTATCTATAGGCACTTGTGTATCACTAACGTTTTAAATATGTTCGATTGGTGTAGCAAATATTGGTCTATAAAAATAGTAATGTTCTCTTGGTATATTAGTAAATCGGTATACTGAAAAATAACATAATTGCTTACAAATAAGTTTCATTGGCGACAGTTCCATACGAGTAAATTTATGATTTTCATCCTAAATATTTTTTTCACAGCTGAGTATTTCAGTTTCTGGCCTCAAATATTTCTTAACAAAATATGTATGTCTTATAAATCATTTTATCCTAAGACTTAATAGAAATAAGATGTTATCATAATATTTTTTATTTTATTTGTCAAATAGGGCTGATTCTTGGAATCGCTCGATGGCATAATAATTAATGGAATGGTATTTCCGAGGATGTGAGGTTTCCGTCTCATTGTTTTCGCGACCCATTTATTTTTTGCGCGTCAACTTTATTAATTTGCTGCTCCGCCATCACGCGCAGGGCTTTGTGCTATCGCCTTCGGGTCTGTACGATTTTTTCGTATAATTAATTGGAATAATTGTTGGAATACACTTTTTTATGGACTTAAAGTAGTTTACGAGCATACAATCAATCTCAAATAGTATTGGTGTCTCAATTCGGTTATACTTAGGTTGATATTAAGAAAAAAAATTTAGAACGCGTCAGTGTCTTTTTGCAATTTTATCTGATGTTAGCCATAGCAAGGACTAAGTTGGACTGTTTTGTATAATTTTGTATCCCTTATCACTTCGCATCAGAACACAGCAGCGCTTAACATTGTTAGAAGACATGTGTAGCGATGTTTCTGGTTTCAACCAGGTGCCATTTTACCTATACGCCTGACTATTTACAATATATTAATTACACGAGCCCTATTCCTACTTGACCTATTGGGATCTTGTCAGATAATTCCAATCACTGATCTAAAAATAGACTCATATATTTCTCACTCTGCGAAGCTATTGGAAACTAACAAATGGGCAACGAGATTCAATAATCTATTTTCGCTTGATTGACGCGAAGTGGAATCGAATTGGCGAGATGGCGCTACTGAGACGTCATTACGAGCTGTCACAGTCAAAGTCGACTTTTCATAGGGACGTATGAGCCACGATAGGTATTAACTTATCGATATATTTATACTTCTTTCTCATTTTGATTTTTATATCAGGTTTTATTTTTATGTATTTACTTATGGTGTACAACTAAAATATAAACGTAGCAAATTGTACGTAAAATTGTAATGAAAAAATGCTTTTATTTAACATTTAATAACAGTACATCGATTCGTATAACGTACTAAGAAATCGTTAAATTAAATGGATATAATCAGTCGTTATAACACGAAATCATTGATATATATGATACCAAAAAGAAAACACATTTTTGTATGTACAAATACATATGAGTAATGAAGTATATTAATTCTTGAAAGATCTAAAGGTGCACGACAAAATATGTTTCGCAAAATAACTGTCCACGACACATTTGTCTTGGACATTATTTATCTGTGCACTAGTATCGGGCGGCACTATTTCATCGATATGTCTTGTCGGCTCCGATAAATCACGCCCCTACCAGTCGGAGCGGACAGATGACATTCCGAATTACAATCATTTTAGTTGACGTCTTATGCTCCCTTCACACTATGCCAAATTCATATCGCAAAACTGTATTGAGTTAATTTAGTTTAGTGAAAGTTGAAGTATTAAAGTTTGCGCACAATATTGCTTTATCTGTCTTTTATTGTCCTTCTGCTGGACAATGGTGGGCACTGGACACATTTCAAAACAAGAAGAGGTCATACTATATCACACTGGCTTGGTACCAATGAATTGGTAGAGTATTCGTACCTTTAGGAATGACTATTTTTTTAGGGAAATGTACTTTTCTTTGCGATGTTTCCCTTAACCACTAGGGCAGTGATAATAATGCTATCAAGAAGTAATATGACTATTTTAAAAATTGTTTGTAACATTGTTAGTAATCTGTATTACATTATTGTGTGCGTGATAATGCAAAATATACAACTTTCAATTGGTAATTTGAATGTAATTGGAGTGTTGTTTTCAAAAACATTTCAACCAACAATATTAGCAAACTTAAAAAAATAATCATCAACGTTTCAAAGCAGCCCGAATTCCCAATGAAAACAATCTTTCAAACGATTGAAAAAGGCCGTTAATTAAAACCGAGTATGTCAAAGCTACTAAAACTCGTAACGGAGTTTTTTTGGACCGATTCCAGGATTTTAACGAACTTTTTAGAGAAATGTGGGCACATGATTATGAATATTCGATATCATGTTGCCCTGCGGATAATGTCTGGGCCAATGCAAGGCACAGGCGACAGCGTTTTGCGGGTAAAAGTTGTATTTACCGATATATAATTTTTAAATAAATAAAATGGAATAACACTAGGAAAATAACATCTTTCATTTTTGTTAATGACTAGTTCATTAACATTGTCTATGGTCATCACTATTACAATAATATTCCTAAGATCCTACAAAACACAAGGCACCTATTTTTTCCGTTAATATTGAGAAGACGTCTTTAGATTAACTACTTTTCTTGTTAATTTTACTTCAAAACATACACGACGAATTCAAAATTTAATCCCCAAATTCTGATCGGCCATGACACCGCCGAAAGTGTATAGCGGACAGATGACGTAAGAAGGACCCTTTTTAACTGGGTTGTTCACCTTGCAGTGCGCAAAGGGTTAATTCTATACGAAGGGTTATTACAGGCCCCGACTGCGTGATTATGACTGTATATATTCGATTCGTTTGAGGCATTGCGTGCCAGAAATGCTTTTGTTTTTATTTTCGGGTTAAAGCGGGATGCTTAGCGTTGTCTATGGGAAGGTATGGAATTGTCTATGGGGTATTTTGAAATTACGGCCGAATGATTCGCTTTCCTTGGTCGGCTCTGTTTGCGTTTTGGGTTGAACCGGTTTGGAGCGGTTTTATTAAAATATCTATATGTATCAGCTATTGATGAAAGGGGTTGCGTCAGACAGTTATATAAAAGTCTAATATTATAAATATGTCCTTGTTTAACATCGAGACAAAGGATAAGGATAGTAAGGTTACAATGATAGAACTTAGTATTTTAAGAGGCAAATTGGATAACTTTTTAGGATTCCTGATTATGCCGTGCAACATTTAGATGTTGATATTTCATTTTAAAAATGTTATGAATTGTTGATCTTGTGGGCTAAGTTACAAACCTGCCTCTGCTAGTCTAGTCCGCTTTAGCACTATAGACTAGAAACTACTTTATAGGATAGAACCGGATAGGGGTCAGTATAGTTACAATTAAAGTTGCACGAGTTAAAATAAAAGTAACAGTTGTGGGACAGGCAGTTTTAATTGCTAATTATTTTCAAAACATGGAAGGAGACTAGTTTGGTAGCGTCATTTAAAATTTAAACTGCTTTTTTCATTTAATAGAACAATATCCTCACATGCCCTTGGGCGTAATTCTAGCTTATATATTATTCAGTTATAATGTGCAACTCGTGTACATAATCTAAGGGTGTAAGCTCTGGGGACCAAATTTGAGATGGGGCGTTCAAAAATCTCGATTGAACCCTATCGAATGTAATCTCCGTGTGTCAATACACATACGCAGGGGCAGATTATACCCGTTGCGTTAGACACACGATTCGTGCGATTCCGAATATTTATAGATTATCTGGACGTTCGATTGGGTTAATTTCGATTGGGGTATGTATGTACCCAGTGAGTATTTAACGGGTTACACTGTAACTTAACTTACATTGTTAATTTGTGTTGTACCCAGTTAGTATTTAACGGGTTACACTGTAACTTAACTTGTTAATTTGTAGTATTTTTGTACCAAATATTTGTTCATTTACTTTCTCCTGATGTATTTTTAAATGGTAAGAAAATCGTACGATTAGTTTTACAAGACTTAATTTTACATTAAAATATTGTAATAGGTTTGAAGTATGCTAAAAAAATGATTAAATTTCAAACTAGTTTTTTTATTTTAGGAAGAATAAAACTAAGCTTGACTAAATGTCTAAGTTTTGTCTATTTACGAATAGTATCATTAGTAACGAACTAAAAGTATAATTAGTAAACGTAATTTCCTCTATTGCTCTACAACCCTACCATTTAATGAGAGTACTTAAAATTAACCAATAATCTAGCTACTGTATATCACAGTTTTTGGCTAGATATTAATTACAATTAGATACAATTGCAACATCGTTCCAAGATGTGTCGCCAAAAAACAGCACTCTATGTAGAGTAAATCAGTAAATAATAGGGGGTGGACAGGCATCGATTGATCTGAAGGGCGATAGAAAGGGGTAGCTTAAAATATTGCAAGGGGTGGCGATAATATCAAACGTACATAAGTTAGTTCGGCCGCCGTCCAACGTTCTTACCGATGGCAGAGGGTTTTTGCGAAATTTAAATTTTGTCCGTCGATATTTTAAATCAAACACTGATTGTAGAAGGGCGCTAGAATTCAAGTCTTATGTTTTGAAATATGTAAAGTTAATTTACACATATTGCTGTGAGAAGATCATAAGGTAGAGCTCTACGTGTTTCGACACGGAAGACTGGATTGTTTTTGTTTTATAACATAAGTGGTAAGCGTGGCTGATATGTGGTGTGATACCAACTTTAACCTTAGAGTAGCAATGTATGTACAGTCGATCTCTAATAAAACTAATTCTTTTGAGTATTAATTGTAAATGTCTACAGGCGGCATTGACCACATATGAAGTGGATTGTAATATTCGTTTGATAAAAAAATTATAAGGTTTTGTGTCCGGCGCAAAATGTTCATTATTGAAGCATAAAGAGCTTAAATAAAGGATTTTTGAGGTAAGTTATCGATGTGTGGTAAAAATACAGGGACCTTTTAACACCTTTGGTGTTAAGTGGAATTATCATCAATAACGTAACAAACCCTTTAAACGGTTTCATTATATCATTCAGTTGAATAATTTTAAGATGTTTGAAGAATGCAGAAACCACTTATCAGTAATAAGGGCAGGCATTTAAGATTTTCTTACATAATTAAATTTAAAAATGTATTTTCTATCGGTTGAGGTAATAAGCAAAGCAAACAATTATTTTTAAATGTATGTAATATATCATTTTCCAAAAGCAAAAGTAGTATAAAAATGTAACTATCACAGACAAAATTTATACAAAACTTATAATTTATAGCAAATTCAACAAAAATTAAAACCACAAACAATTCATGTTTTTATTTGAACATCCAGGCCATTCTCTAAGCAGTAAATTAACAACATAACTATCATTTCGTTAGTTCGTAAGTAGGTATAACCAATTGGTGTAATACTTCATTCCCGCACCGAAACACTAACGGTAACTAGGTTCGAAGTCAGTTGTAAACACAAATAAATAAAAACAAGAGCGTAGCGAGCCGGCGCCTTATAATTCGGTTTATTATACGAGGACATGCGATTATTTCGACAAAATGGCGGTGATAACGGTGTACTCGAAATGGCGGGAAGTAACGCCGAGCTTTTTAAGTAAATTTGTGGGTCTTTGTCGGAATGTACTTGTTTGGGGTTTATCTTTGTTTATGTCGATGATAAACTAGGGTTTTTCCCGCTGCGTTACTTTTGTCTTTGCTACATGATATAAACTTGAACAGTATTTTTGACGTAATATCACAAGCTATATAAAAAGTAATGAGTGCGTTAATCCAAAAATCATCATTATTATGTTGTAATTTACATTTAGTAACATAATTGACTATTGGATATTATATGTCCTGAGACAGACGGTCTAATATATTTACAAGGGGCACTTTCCTTTTTATAACGGAATTACGCGTATGTCGTATTACGAAAGAGGTGTATATTTTACCAGGTCCTACAAGACATACTGCTTTTATAAGCCCGAAGGTGGAGACGCTAATTGATTATGGATCCTATAGTTTTCCAACAATTTTCTTTCGACATCAGGAGAGTGGCGCTATTCCAGACCGACTCCACGGCAAGTAAAACAAATAGCAGGTGTTGAACTATTTCGCGTGTCGCGACACGAGCGTAGCGGAGTTTCGGCAATTAGCGATCTTATCTCGCCGCCGGCTATCTAGCCGGTGCCTACCTCGCCCCTGCTTTATTTGCTTCTAACCTCCCGATATCGCGGCAATAAAGGAAACTAATTTGGGAATGCGATATTTTGGTTAACGTTTTTGTCTGTATTTTGGCTGTTAAAAATTGGTAGCAGCTACCGATACTCGTGAAGTTAAAAAAACCGTTTTCTTATGATGAACTTGGTAACATGAGGTAGGAAGTAACCGACTGTTACCTAGTTCTATAGAAACATAAAATTATTAAATTCGCCATATCAATTTGTGGCTAATGCCAACAGGTTTTATTTCGGTTTGATTGTAGATGTTCACGGACGACAGTGGTCATTTGCCATCGGGTGGACTGCATTCTATTTCTATATTAAGTATTTATGTACCAGATGTCCTTGTGAATGGACTTACTATAAAATGGCCTGCTAGCTCAGTTGCTGCTTCAGTTTTGCAATAATTACTTCAGATAAGACCCACCCAAAGTATACTTACGTTACTACACGTAATTGCGTAACTTATGAAAATTTAAGCGATCAATCCGCCGTTACAAAAGTTGCGTTTGTATGCGAAATAAATATTAATGGCGCACACACACACACACGTTACCCTTTCAACCCTCATCTATATGAATTTTACTAATAAATGCGCGTAATTAATCAAACGAATATGGGTAGTGTTCGAATAGGCGACAAAAACTATTTTGTACGTTGTGGCGCAAGAAATGTTAAAATATTTTTAAGCTGTAGACAAATCGAATAGACTGCTACGTTATCATACAGTTGTATTCATAATGATGGTTTGGAAGGATGTTGCATAATTAAATCTTTACGACTATAAAATATTTGTCAGCTTTTGTCAGAAATAGCACGTGTTTTAGATGTCTATTTCTTTACTGATTTAATGATGTTTTAGTTATTTTAATATCTTTGTAAAATGTCATTAAATTATTTAGCATTGAAAATCATGTATTACTAAAGAACTACAGAATCACTTAATACAACAAGTTATTTGTCTATATAAATGTCCATCTTAGTAACAGTAGCAGTTTGTGAAATTCGTGAAAATTCACAGTCATCAAAAATCAATGAGGCGTCGTCGCACAGATAATACAAGACACGCGAAGGAGCATAAATCATCCCACACGATACTGACAATAGCCACCATAAACACACCCCAACACGTTAATTAATTAAAATTATTAATGACAGCGCGAAATAATGTGAAATCGATACGCAAAACGTAAACGCTAAGCAAAAACACTTGAAAACGGGTTATTAATCGCTAAATACTATTTGTTTTTTCCGTCATGTTTTTTTATGGCGTGAATATGCAGATTACGTTTCTTTTATTGACAGTTTATGGTTCGGAAAGTGGAATGGCTGCGAATGAGTGCGATTCGATACTCGGCGCGATGCTTTACAAGTGATCTCGCTCGAAAGGACCGCTTTCATGAAAATCAATGTAATGTCGAGCTGTTTTGTCGATCTGCAATTTGATTTTTTACTCGGAGCTCGAGTTTGATGAATAACAGTGTAATATTTTTCATATTTTCGGAGTTATATTTGTTTTGTTGCGTTAATAGAAACTGGTTTGAATGTTTTCAATAAGTTACTACAATAAAGTCAACAAAGTTGCGTACCGAATTGATATCTACTATTGTAAATAGCTTTTAGAGAACTTACTAAAAAATCTAATCGTACAGCTTTTTACTGAAAAAATTAATTACTATACTTATGTTTTAATAATTACGTGACAGCATTTATATAAATTGCGCTAAAGACTTCGCAAAACTGATACAAAAATCTGTGTCGAATTTGTACTAGCGTAGTTACGCTACACGTACACATTAGTAGTTACTAACGTGTGTTCATCAATACACATACGCTTTTAAAATAGAATTCATTGGAAGTATACCTACATACATCTAACACAATGTAACTGTTAGCCACTCTTAAAGGATTAGTTGTCTATGAATACCATTTATTATCTGCGAACAAGTGACAGCCGATAAACAGTTTTAAAAATGGAACCTTTTAATAGTACCGCGATTCGGGTAATGGTTTGACGTCAGATTATCTGAATTAATGACGGGAGTTTAAAACAATCGGAGATATTGACAAATTCGAGCCATTAATGAGAGGCGCTAAGCGGTCGGTCGATTGTTTTCGTATCAACGACATTGTCAGTCGATTTGACAATTTAAATTACGCGTTTATACTTTCCCGCCGTAATGGATGCTTTATGACATGTTTTTTTTAAAGGTTGTCAAGGGCTTGATATTATTATCTATTCTACTTTTAACCTTTTACCTTCAATTTGAAATGGTCTGGATCTTACCTGTAACGAAAATAAAGCATTTATTAGTCGGTAAAATAAGAAATATACTTCAAATCGCTACAGATCATAAAAATATATTTATTCAAAACAACATTCCTATTTCATACAGTCAATAAAAATAATAACTGATCTTGCATCATTATATCTTTTCCAATGACGTCATTACCGGCGGCCATATTTAAGCACTGCAAGTAGGTTTAACTATCTGGAAAGAGGAGGCAGGGGCCGTTGGGAACTGCGCATAATCGACATGGATAAATTAAGCTTGTGTACGTACAAATGCTATACTCAGTATAATTTGTTCAATATTTAACATAGTTTTTATAATATCTTAGATTTTAGTACAAGTTATTTGATTGCCAAAACCAAAAGCTTCTTCGTAAGTAAGTATTAATAATGTTTAAAATAGAATCGAATGCGAGGGAGATAAGTTATTCTTTTTAGATCTGTGTACAGTTTTTCATGGCAAAAGATAAACTCCTAATAACTACGTTTTCATAATGTGTATGTGGATGACAAATTCAAAGATAAACCTTTAAAATTCAATAAAACAACAAAACATTCAATAAGTTATTACAACAGTATTAAGTAACTTATTTCAAGATAATCGAAAATATTTCTGAAGTTCCAATAACAATGGCACGAATAATCCGTTAATTTGGTTAAGACGTACCCCGAAGCGATTGCAGCTTATTGAATAAAACCATCCGATTTGATCACAACTGAGCTGAACAAACGTCTGTCGGGGACATTATCGTTTGAAACAATTCCCAAAGTGTCTTTTACGATGTTGTGTCTTTGACAAGCATTGAAGAAGTCCACAGTGAATATTAACACACGAGAAAAACTATTATTAATTGAATATGAAAAATATGATTAACGAAATATTATTCTGCAAAATGATGCTACATTTTTTAAAATTGAGGTTGCAGATATTATTCAGTACATCTGATAGCGAGTGGTAAAACCCTCATGTTTCATATATCAGGATATGATAACATTAAGGTCCGACTTCGGTCACGGATTAGTAGCTACACATGAGGATTAAGCTGAAATCCCTCATGTAAGCGTCTCCCTGTATCAATGCACTTGAAAATAAAACAGGAACATTTAACACTGCTGTTATAAGCCCAAAATCGTTATAGCAATTGTACATATGTACCTCCAAAATAAAACCACTAAGAGTTTGATCAAATAAAATATGCATAAGATTTAAAAAACTTGTTTAAATTTTACGCCCCATCAGTAATAGGTATTCAAACATCTGTGTAACGATATAACATTGGTTAATTTAATATTTTTCTATAAATTAAATAGCTCACAATTCCTAAGATATTTTTCAAGAATGCTAACGAATTCAGTTTATTTTCGCCAAACAAGTGTGAAGCTGTTTTTGTTTCAAGATACGCGGCTCGAATGAGAAGCAATTACTAACGAGTCTCCGGTATCAAGGGTGAACCCGACACATACAAATGTTGAAGAGTTTGCACACTCGGGCCATTGTTATTATAAATATAATTACGAATGTAGCTAACAAGTGATGGAACTTAACTTAGACAAAACATAAATATTCTTGTTATAGTACTGAACGTAGACTGCATCTTGATCTTAAGGCAAAATACCTACATAAATATTAATTGATTACTGAAACTGATTTATTTATAGGAGGATGATAGCCTTGAATAAGTCCTTATATTAACCGACGATAGGAAAACTTGCGGGAGTTAAATTTTTTTACAATTCATAATGTATTTAAGTACCAATGCTAAATAAAGTGCTGCTTTAGTTAAATTTCTTTATCTATATCGGCTATTCCAAAAACAAATAAAACAGTTTACTCAGGACATTGCGGAAATGGCATTAGTCTAGCCTATATGCCTTAATAATGTTTAGTGTTTTATAAAAATTAAAAATCCACTTCACTTTACATTTACAATGACACGAAGGTTGTCATTGTAAATGTAAAGTAGAAGTACAATGTCGAGCTCGAAGAGACAGCATCGAGACGTTGAAAACTGACATGTCTTCATGTGAAGGGTCCCCAATAAGGGTTCGGAAGAAATTTATAAGTAGTCCTGGCATAAGGGAATTAATTGTATTATCGTACAGCCACGCCGGATGAGGGATGCGGAAGAATTATCAATTAGAGAAAGAAAATCGAGGGTGGTGGCGGGGTGGCTTCGTTTGTGTACGTTTAATGTACGGTTGTTAACGTGTTTAAATCGAATGTGTGGTCTGGAGACGGTGATGTTACAATTACTTTGTTTTTGAGATCCTAAATTTAAAACAAGAAAAATATCAGAGTTGGTGACAAACATTTGTTTCAAATATTGTTTTGCACGTATGTTATAAACAAATGTCAATGTTCATTATTATTACTACATTATCAATTAATACAACGTAATGTTTGTTTTATGTTACAAGGGCCGTATCATATAATGAAAAGTAGAAATTAAAATCCAAAACCTAGAAAAATGTAGCTTTACGTAAGTATTAAATAAGTTTTCGTTACATAATTTTTAAATAAGTAATGTCCGTTTCGAAATGTTTACATTTGAAAATGAACATTAGTAACAAAAATTGAATTAGTTAACATTTAGTCACAGAAGTACGTACGACGATAACCGAATTTAAAAGAAAACGAGCAAGCGGTGATATATTACAGATACGATAGCGCCACGCCGCAGCACGGAACAAAACAAGCCAGATATAAAACGTATTAAAATTAAAAATAAAAACGGAAAGCATTTGGCAGTAAATCGTAAATCAGGCGTCCCTGCAGACGGGGTGGTGTTTCGATTTTCCGCAACATTCGTCTTAGCCGGGCTTGTTTTCTCTTTAATTGTGTATCGGTTCGCCCCAACCTCCTCCTTATTGGTAAGAAGGTTTTCTGTACAACTGAGGATTTGTACTTGTTCCTATGTATGGGGATACGGGAATTGAGCTGTAAGTAAATGCTGGAGAAAATACTTCAGAAGATATGTTAGTAAACGTAATTAGAAAGTTTTAAGAGTTAGGTACCTCTTTGGTGTATTATAGGACCGCTATACCTATTTAAAAAAGATTTTTCATCATCACCATAGAATCAATGATTAATTTACAATATTAAAGAAAGTATGTCTAGAAATGTTTATAAATATACTTTTACCCGAAAGATCAATAGGTTATTCACATGGTTTAACAGTAGAAAAATAGGCTACTATTTAGGTATAACTGATCATATCATTTAGACCAGACGGAGGCATGTCTGAAATAGATAAAAAACAATATTATATCTGTGTTACTTTTTACCTTTATCTATCTTTAATTTCTATTCTTACACACGAAGGCGGTGCCCTGGCGGAGTTTGCGGTCGAACGCCATTAAATACCGCTTAAAATCGGACAGTTAATTTGTTCTGTAAATTTTAGACAAACGAATTTAACCCCTGCCTTGAACACAAAGTAGCAGCACAAAAGAAAATCTTCTTTTTTGGCCGCAATCTCCACGAATCGTGCTTCATGTAAAATTAGCCTTAATTTCTCGTAAGCGAAGGGTGGGAATCGCAGCGCTTGGCCGTCGGAATAATTAATTTGCCACTTGTTTTTTGGTGGCAAAGCCTCAGGTGGCGAAAGTCTTAAATAAATAATCGAAGGTATTAAGTCCCCTCTCAATTATCGGGCACACCTTTGTTCGCGACAAACGTTTTGTTTAGCCGATACCTAACTGAACTTGATCAAATATTTGAACAAATGTTAAAGCTGTACTTTGCATTTGGTCCAATGTTTGTACAAACTTATTTGATAGAAGTGATTAGCACTACAAATGTAGTTTACGTTACTACTATTTATAATCTGTATCTTTGTTGTGACAAAATGTAAATACCCAAAACTTTGAAACTTAATAACCAAGAGTACAATTTTAGTTCATTTTTTTAGTTTTAATAAAGTTTAATTTCTAGTATCAAATAACAAGTCAAAAAGCCAATAAAGTATTTGATAGCAACAGGTAAATAAAAACGGTGGGACGAAGTAAATTGCTTCCCGCGGATTCGAACCCATTATCCTCGTTGGGGCGTGACTGTCGCGGCTAGCACAAGAGCCGCAATAAATTATTGCAAATTGAGTAACTCGAATTGATTACTGGTTTATTTTTGCAATAAGTATAGAAGCTTGGTTTAAGTGGCCACTGATTCTATGTTATTCACCGTACGGCCGATGTGGAACCGCGTGGTCGAGCTTGCCCCAAGTTGTGACAGATCAGTGTTAAAAAGAGATATTTTTTTTTAATTTCTTATGAGTAGGTCTTTGTTAACAGAATAAAAAATATTTTGAAGAAAAAAACTATTACCTAGGCATTTTAGGGGTGGCGCAACCAAATTATTATGGACAATATTTATTATTAAGTTTGAGAATGGGTAGTCTTAAAAATGGGTCATATGTATTCGTTGGTAGTACTTTGTTAAAATATTTTCAAACTACAAATGTATTGTATACCCCTTTACCAACGGAACCCAAAACAAAACATTACCGTACCCGTTTAAATAGTGCCCAATTTACCTAATGCTACCCTCGAGACTGTCGTACAAAAACCAACTCAATCACCAATCAATAAGATTGACATTCAATCAAAATGGAATACTATAATCATTAATAACAAAACGTCGTAACCAACTGTACAATACGAAGCGATTTTATATTTTACCACAATGAATTTAAAGTTGAGATTCCCTTGTCGGTTTTGGGTATCAGGAACAACTATCCTTAGGGATGGTAGGTATCAATCTAATGCTTAGTCGTTAAATTAATGCCACAATTTATGACAGCCGGAATTATCTGAGCACTATAGATCTCTTAAGTTTCATAGATTGATGGACACCCAAACATTTAGATGTAATTATTTTCAATCGATTTTGTTACAGAATGCTTTGACAAAGTTTTGGACGATACGTTTTGTAACTTAGTACAATAAAGATGGTAATTTAAAGCGACGTTTTCATTCTCTTCTTGCTCGAACTGTATGTGCGAAAAAGAAGTAAAAAACTTTGGATTACAATATTTATCGAATCAAAATACAATTGTATAAAAGCAATTGTATTATAATTATCTATCAAATGTGCATTAAATAACAAGAATACATTAGGCAATATTAATTTAAGTAAAAGTAATTTTATTTATAAAACCTACCTTCAAATAACATAAAAGGACTTTTGATTATATTATCACTTAGATCAATTCGAAAATATTTTACACATATTCATAAATCATCAAGTTTGAGTTTTCTTTGTTGAAATTTAACTTCCCTTCAATCACTGTTGAAAATCTAACAGATTGTAAATTTTAATTTCTAAAAAAAACTCTTTTTAAATTCACATACACGAACAACAAGTATCTAACTAATTATAAATAAGACTTGCCTAGCCGGGTATCGAACTGGGAACACTGTAGGTCTCCATACCAAATAAGTATTTATATCACGACAAAAAGCACACAATTTTCAATCAAAATAAACCGAGCGTCACTAACCTTTCAATCGTGCAAAAATGTCAATTCGAGTTAAATTTAAGAGTTTTATCTCGTCCGGATGCTGGGGTCCGCGGGTGCCGGCTTAGATAGTACTAGCAGTTGTGTAATCTTGTTTATCATGTGTGTGCTATCACTGTGTAATACGCACGCTTAATAAGCTAATATCGATCGCTATGGACTAAGATTCTCAAAGTCGTTCTCGTTATGTGCGTTGTTAAGTTGTTAAAAGATATCATAATTACTTTACTCATTAATTAAATTTTTAAATGAATTTTATCAAATACACAGACTTGATTTGGTACAGAGGATAAACTTATACGAGACGTTCCAACTTAGTTCTTAGCGATAGCAGCGCATCTTTTCTTGTTCATCTCTGAAGAGTGTAAGGCAGATTAATTACTACCAACTAAAATTATTTTTTGCCAATCTGACATTTACAATATTAAATAAAAAATTAAGACTAAAGTAAACTCTACAAACTTTGAGAACATCCCAATGAGCGTTCGATTGATAAAAAATTGGTAGAGTTGAAGAAGTCGAATTTGACCCGACGATAAGCGGGCCGTTGACTCCTGTATCGATCTCGCTATCGATCACACTCGTGTAATTCGCCAGTTGCGTCAGGCCGCTTGTATGCTGGAACGTTAAGCTGGGCGCAGTTATCATTGGCTACTGGAACCGTTAAACGACTCCTTTTTAACCGACTTCTTTCTACGGAGGAAAGGGGTTATCTGTTCGTCGTGTTTTTTATATGGGTATAAGTAACAAACGAGCATGCAGTCCACATGATGGTAAATAGCAATTGCCGCACATATATCGGTCATCACTCTCAAATTAGATGAGAGTCCTCTCTGAGGCCGGCCACAGATACTTTGTTACATCAGAGGAGTTATGGAATACCTAGAATGAATTCTCCCTTAACCCTTGGGAAGGCAAGAACACATTAGCGCCTAATACTACTTTTAAGACAGAAATAAGTGTGTCGGTGGTGTCCAGAGTCACGACATGTTCGATCATCATAATAAGAATATTTCTATCCAATTGGCTAATAACATAATGTCTATAGACTTAGTGGCGTCGTCTACGACAGCATTAATCAGGTGGACTAGAGCAGTGCTTACTGAATCATTCACGCGTAATCCTTCAGATATTAATGTGTCAAAGCGGTTAAGTCATTCTTAATAGCATAAATAGGTTCAGTTCACGATGATGAAACTCATCAGCTGAGCCATGCGTCTTGTAGCTATTGTACTAATTAAACACTGAAATAAATATCTCGTGTAGTAGGAGATAGTGTATTCCATGCCGTGGACTATGAAGTTTTAAAACCTTTAAATCTATCTCAACTTACCTAGGTGTACTGTAATACTTAAGCAATTCCGCCAATTTTACTTCTTAGTAGGCTTAAGTACTTCAAATGCTTAGGCAATTAAGATCTCAAAAGTTTTGGTAGATTTTTTTGCGGAATAATATTTTGGAGTCGCACAACGTAGTGTCCAAATAGGTTCACTCTGCAAGTGAATGAATAAAACCAGGCTGAGACTTCGGAGTATCGACGTGAAGCAATATTACAATAACAAAGGGCTGAATATTAAAATCCGTTTGTTTCCGTGTCAAAAAATTAATATTAACGATATCTTCAACAATGAAGTGCGGGCCAAAAAAAAGGGAATAATTTATGCGAGACATTTCTTTTGACGCCTTTGTTTCGCGGATATTCAATTTAATTGAATTATTTCTGTGGCGTATCGCTCCGTTTTTTGTTTTGCTTATGATCTATGCGAATAAATAAAAGTTTGTTGATGGGGTAAGTTTTGAGGGTTTCATGTCTGTCGCCCACAGAGTAAGAGTTTGTGCTCTTACTCCGTGGGCGTATGTATTTGTATATATACCCACAGTAGCTGGAAGTAGGCTTGGCATTACAATTTAATTCTTGAACAAATTTTTCTACATAACTATAATAAGTCCGTCGGTAAATTAGAAATAAATGTGCCTTTTTAGTTAATTAACTTACTGCCTTGATGCATAAAGTTCTTTAAATGTCTTCTCTCATTATACGTACGATGTAATTAAACAACTCTGTCGATGTTGATAACATCGAAGAAGCGCTTTACAGATAGTGCCATGGACTATTTTAATGCATAACATGCATATGGCATAGGTGCTCCGGTCACGTCAGGAATTCTGACAATTGTGTCTTAAAATTGAAGGCAGTAGGTTCTTTAAAAACGAACTTATCTCTCAAGATGATTAGCTGTTCAATAAAATTCAAATTACAACATCAGCGGCATCGCGGAGCTGTGTAAACACTAAGTGTGAGAACGGCGAGGTAGGTTTTTGCGTCGCGAAAGCAATTACCGATTAGCGATTATAGCGGGCTGTCGATCAAACCAGCCATCGACCGACCACAATCTGTGCGAACTTAAAAAGAAATTGTCTGCCGTTGTCAATGCCACTTAAGGTGCTACCACACTAGCGGAATCGGAGTCAGGATAATTTGTCAAGAATAAGAATGCATTCAGATTGTACTCTATAAATCTTATTCAAGTGATGTGATAGTATGCAAGAATTAGGTGCTAAAAATTCGTATAAAATATCGAAGTGTTCGATATAATATATGGCTCAACAAAAATATTGAAAAAATAGTGACAATGACAAGCTCATATGGAATAACACGACCTTTTGTTATTTAAATATGAAACACTAGAGCCGTCAATTGATGTCGATCGATTTTTGATCGATTGTTTTTCCGAATGAACTAAATCCTTAGATAAGCAAAGATACTAATCGATCAACGTCGATTGATTTGATCCATCAGACTTCGGTCGGTAGTGTGTTGTTTCCCTATACTAAGTTTGGAGTCTTAGACGAAAAGGCCACCTAGTAGGATTATAAATGCCACTAGGCTATGCTGAATATGAATTAAATTCATAATGCTAATAACAGTGTAGACTTAACCATATTTTTTACAACATTGTAAGGAATGTATTTATAGTACATTATAATTTGCAAGACTAAACGATTCTATTAATGTCATGTTTCTGTCACAAAATGCATGCCAGTTTTTATTGAACACTTAACAAATTGAAATATGTAATTTTGCATATGCATTAGTTTTCAGAAAAAGTAAAACGTGTTCAGTAAGTTGCGTATGTTTGTTTGAATAAAATTGTTTCATAAAAAATAGGACAGCCATTACGAGATTTGCCATTAAAATCTTGTATCAATAGATGTGTTCCGATTAAAGGCAGCTGGTCATCGTGAATATTCTACAAATGGGTGGCGTACGATCAATTCGACCACGCAAGTTTGATAATACAATAAAACGTATTCACGCGATTAAAATCACTAAGACTATGTAATAAGTAGCAGAGTAGCGTGCACATCTCATGTGGCCAATCGGTCACTTGTGTTCTACCCTGTCAAATTCGATTGAATGGTATTTTATTAAGAACCGGTTAGAACCAGTTCGGACCCCACGACACGTGGTCAAGTCTTTTGTCATTCAAAATATTAGTTATCGCTTGTTTTGTCCCGCGGTGTATTATGCTTTTTGTGATGATTTATTTTCATCGGCAGCTGATCGAAAGAAATCCGGATATTTGCATTAAAATCTAGTGGCTGGACACCACTAATATCCTCAGAAGCTAACTGTACCCAGTGTACTGTAGCCAGATTTTAGAAATTTTACCAAACTAAATTGTATTAATAAATGATCTACATTAGATACTTATAATGTATCAACGGATGTGACTGTACCGAATTCGCAACCCCCGACCACCCCCGGCCCAACGCACCCCATGAATCAGTAATGAGTAAATTAACGCCACCTATTGTTTAGAAACCATGTTTTTTATATCGGAATATTAATAACCGTCGGCATTGTCTCGGTTTTTGGGGAACGAAGAAAAATGTGGCGGTCCCAAGTAGAATGGGGGGCATGGGGGTTGATTTGATTGATTTTAGCATTAATTTCAATGAAAACAATGGTCGAGGATGTTTTGGACATCGCCAAATTGCGTTTGAGGAACTTCCAGGTGGGGTGAGGGAAGAAAGAAAATTGGAAAAAGTTTCTTCAGCTCCTTCCAAATTATTTTACAACACCATTTTACATCACAACAAGCATTCCAATAAAACAACGATTTCCTATTCCTCTAAATTAGTAATTAGTAATAACTAATTATTAAAAACAAGCTTTAATATTTAAGGACTTAGATAAGTCTGAACTAGAAGCGATAATTTAAGATAATACGAGCAATTATAAGGCAGAAACCAATTAAACGGAAGCTATTATGCGGCGTGCGGTGTTCACGAAATTCGTCAATTACTCAGAATTCCGAATTCGTCCGATCACACAATACGCCTCTTAATGGGTACATACAGATAGGGTCTTGTACCGATAATATGTCACAAATCATCTTCTATAGTACACAAAGTTTATAATGAATTGACATATTCTGTACACGTGTTGCGCTCCGAACTAACGTGCCGACATGTGTCATATGCATGATTTAGAGCCAATCTAAACCCAACCTTACCCCCTTCGCTTCCAGTTTAATTTCACTGGAAGCTGACACCACTTTAGTTGGATCCACTTCATTGAAATTTGGTTCTTATTGGTTCCTGTCGTGGAGTGATTTCAGTTGAGACGTCGGCTGTGTAAGTTCCATTATTGTGTACAGCACCTATTCTAATAAGAGGTGTAATACGCGAAGTGCCTGTTATTGGGATCGATGTTAATGCATCTACTGTTTAGTTTCCAATACCTAGAAGGTGCAATTTATTTGTTTATTGTATAGGGCGATTAACTTTACGTGGAATACTTAACGATAGTAATTATTTGTGCTTTTAATGATCAAAGAAATTATCACCAATAAGGAAGCATTTAAAAAACAATATGGTATTCCTAATTTGCCAAAATTAGTAAATTTTACAATATATTTGAAATTATAGGAACAACAGGAATTACATTTTTAATGCACTCAATTTTATTATGAATCTAAAATAATTATATCTATATGTTCATATAAAATATTCACGCAATTGGCAAGGAAGGTTTATTCTCCTTAAAATTTAAATAGCAATTCATACTCAGAAGGAACACATAATTAAAACGATATTGATAGCCGTCTCGATATTTCCGAGATAAAACGTGATGCAATTACCATCTTTGATACGCTAATGTTTTATTTATATGTCCGTAATTAGTTCGACACGTATCTGAATCGGACCATCAATATTAATTTGCCATTACAATAACTTCTCAGAGCGACGGGCGTGGGCGGTGAGGCGGATAATTGAAACTTAGTACTTAGTTATGTTTGTTATCAGCTATGTTTATTTATGCCCAATATGCATAAACAAATAAAAAAGGCAAATGATTCCCGACTCATTTCAATATTGCAAATGGACTGCGAATCGACAAAGTAGAAGTAAAATAATTTATACAAAGCTTGTTTATGTTTTTAAAGACAGTACTAGACTTGACTACAAAAAGTAATACTTGTAGTTAAGTCTATTTTTGTTTAAGAAAGGAATTTACTGATGAATACCAATCAAACCAAAATCTAAAATTTGAAAAGTTAATAAATGCTTGTCAGAGTTTTAAACAAACGATATGTTACTGAGATGAAATCAGGAAATGAAACGACTAATAAGTAAAACATTTATCAAAATAAATATAGTAAGAACAAATAACTGGAATTATGCGGTAAGAACCGAATTCATGAATAAGAAGCGGATAGTTTGTTTTAGTGCGAATGTGGATTTTCCTTGTAAGTAATACTCTAAAATTAAGGTGAGAATTTTTTTAGCGATTTTTCCTTATTCCAAAACAAAGATTTTTTGGCTTACATACTCTGACAATAGAACTACCTGAGTAAAAAACATCTTTAAAAACTAATTATACGTTACCTAGGATTGCTCGTTTTAAATTGAATACAAAAAGTTATACGTATGTACTGTCTATATACGACTTTGATCAAAGTAAGTGCATCTCTTCAATATTTGACACATGAAATAAACATTTTTCAACACTTGGAGATGTGGAAAGTGACGAAAAGACGTTGACAGAATTACTAGGAAATTATACGACCGTGAAGGTGAATGTTGCTCTTAACAGAGACTTTATTTTGCTTCGTGCAGAGTCTATAATTGTGCATCTTGTAAGTATCATTCGATGCGGTTTGAAACCAAATATCAACGCTTTTCTTCAATATGACATCTCAAAGACTGTCCCAAAATATATTAGAAACAGATGTTTACTTTACTAAACTCGAAATATTCTGGAAGCGCCACAAAGAAGCGATATCTCACAAAAAGAGGATTGTAATAGCGCTTTCGAATGTATTTAAGAAAGAGACGACACTATATAAATCGATCCGGTGCAAATGAAACAACAAATTTTGTTTACAAAGATATCAAACGGCAATTTACGTTGTTTCAACGCGATGTGTCATTCCTTCAGATTTTTCAGATTGACTCAGTTATGTAAACTGCTGACTAATAACGTGACTAAAAGGCATAAAATGATATCATTAGAATACTTTTATCGGCTTCGCATCTTTGTCCAAATTGTTATCTACTCGTCAACTTTATCTTTTAATTTATGGGGTACATCAAAGTGGTTCTAAGTATAGGCGATTGCGCTAATCAAACATCATGCCAATTTAGTTCTTATAATTATAGGTATCTCGTCTATAATTGTGTGGGATTTTATGACAGTTTCAAAAATCTGTTGCCGTGTGTACGTTTACTTAATAACCGGTGACGTCAGTTGTAAAACCAAGAATTACAGTGTAAAGAGAAACAAAAGTTCGAAAATAAGCAAGTCTTTGAAGATAAATAATTTATTGCCCCACTAAAACCTGCATAAGAAAGAAATGTTGATAAACTTCGAACATTAAATATGTAACTGTTGACGATCGTAAAAGATGGAAGCCAGACGTAGTACATACATAAATATCACTTCGTAGGAAGTATAACTTTTATTAGTTTGCCGTCGTAGAGGCGTACTTGCGTCGAGCAAATTAAAAAAGTGTTTCCACGGACGATTTGCACGGGAGCATTTGTTTGATGTGCTATCTGGGACGAGGGACGTGGAGTCGGGCGATCGCTCCGATTTTTTCAACGCATCAAATGAATTGATATATGAGACAGGAGCGTGTCGTGCAACCGCGGACGTTTTCGATATTATCAGCATCCCGTGCGCGAGCGTCAGGCGCCCGCTAATAGATTCAACAGGTGTGCCGCAGGGTGGTCTAATCGACCCGCGACTTTTTTGTTTACATTTCACGAATTTATCGCATACGTTGACGTCTCGAGGCGCTCGTTTGATTCATGCGCCCGCGCTGTCGCTTTTTAATACTGATTTACAATAAAAACAGAACTGTTTCACCGGCGATTGATGCGAGTTATGATTAATGTCGAGCCTTTGATGTCGGCTGCTATGAATCTATCGAGTTGGCTTCTGAATATCGACGCTCGGCGTGTATAAATAAACTGAGCGAGTACGACGCGAGCGCCGTCTTCGTTTTAGTTAATTATGAGGTTATTAAAGCATTGCTGACTGTCTAACAAACTTCACTGGATATTACGTTTCTCGTCGAGAATGAGGTTTTGATAACGACACGCCAATTTGTTTACGAGCCGCTTTTTGTTTTATTAAATGTAACAGAATTTCGTCTACTCATTTTATACAATCAATGCAATGGGTTTTTAGTCTAAGTTTATTACCACTCGCAAAACAATTCCGTTGATGGCAATGGCAACATCGAATAGTATTTGTACCCATGTAACGATATAATTTACCGATGACACGAATCTGTGTAACAGTAAGGCAATACACTTATACTTCGAACAAAAAGTTATCGACTTCCGAACACGCTACGCTGTCGCTACATGCACGATCGAATTATTCTCTTTTTGGTCGTTAAAATTAGACTAATCAGCATCAGTACAAAGAATCACATCGCTTTCATCATCGACACGATGATGTTTACGCCGCATCTTCCGAGAACCGCCGGCCGGTATTCAATACTTGGAAATAAATATGTAAGTTTGACATTTGCTTTCATGTATTGCTTGCGTGTTTCGTGTGTAATTACGGGGTTCAGCGGAGATCGGCCGCCTTGGCTTGCTGTGAATAAAGTTGATTTTGTATCAGCTTTTCGTGCTCGACGTCTCTAGGTTTTTTGTTATTAAATTATCGTGCGTGGCGATTTCAGAGATGATAGGTTGCGTTTGATGGGGCGTCTGATTGCATCTCTTGTCGACGTTCCGGATCCGTTGCTTTCTCTTTGATTGACTGCGATTAGAGGCGCGTTTGTCTTGTTTGACATCTCGCTCAGGTCAAAGGCAATCAGCGATTTCACGGCCGGTCTCCGTTTCACTTCCGATCCCACTTGAATGTATCATTGAATTGTATAAAAAATGATGCACATTAAAATGGTACAATTTCTTACAAATGCACTCCTTGAAAGAGTATAAGCAAATAAAATTGGCAACATGGCGACAACTTCGTTGGCACTGTTCGCGCGTACTAGATTTGCCAAGTAATTGAGATTATAAATGATATCGATATATGTCAATATAGTTTAAAATGGTCCATATACCGCCCATATATCATTAGTCATATGGGTTCAAAGATAATTCACTACCGAACCGCCACGAGTTTACGACGGCTGAAACCTAATAAGAGAAACGCGTGCGTGAACCAAAAATAACAAAATTAAAATAAATCGAACGACAGACAGTCGTCATAAACTAATTTTGAGTGTTTTCCTTTTGGTGTACACAAAAATAGCGTCATCACTCTTTCATGTCCCGCGCGGGAGTGACATTAAGAATTTACAGTTCGGGGTTTAGTACAACTCCATCTAGTGTGTAAGATGAAAGTTAAGTTCATAACAAAGGTGTTTGATTTATATGAGAGCTACCAACTGGCTTGTATTTAAGTTATTTCAATCAACATTACTCAATAGCACATCTGTACTTCAGTCATGGTCATTACCGCTGTTACCTTTTAAACAAATCGAAGTGCCATAAAAATACTCCAAAGCAATTATATGCTTAATTGCTAATTAATATTTTATCAACAAAACTTTTTTACATTCAATACAATTTTTCCTAATTTTTTCAGACAAAGTTAAATAAAAATTGCGTTCCAATCAAAACCAATTCAGAGAAGCCATAATCAGAAAAGTTGTTTCAAAACTGAACTGAATCGTTTATCGGTTGTCATCAAAAAGAAATAACGTTACCAACCACCCTTCTATTGCCAACTTAATTAAAATCGAGTGAGATTTGGAAAAGCGAAGAAAAAACAGAAAAGTTTGTCAGCCGAATGGGGTTAATAAGAAGTTTCAAAAGTCACCGAGCTCTTTATAGATCAATATTGTGTGCGAAATAAAAGTGGCTAAGGAACAGTTTTTCTTTGAAGGATTTTAGGAATTTTTCCACGGACTTACTAATTAATTCAGAACTATGGCTTCATCGGTCATTCTTCAAAGTTTGGTTACTGGGGTTTATTGTATGCAAAAAGAACAAGTTTACCATTTATAATGACCTCATGCTGTAAACACAACAGCTCTCCCACTTGATAAAAGGCATAGAAGGCGTATTTCAACTTTGAAAAAATAAACTTCGACCGAATGAACTATCATTTGCTCGATTTTTGTTGCACACAAAAATCTCTACGAATCTGTAAAAACATCGTTCGTTTTAGAAATTCATCCGCACGAACATCGTCAAAACGACAACGCCGAGGAGTAATTAATTCGGAGCGGAATAAAACTATCTCACAAAGCGGCGAATGAGGCAAAACACTCGATGCTCATTCAAGTGCATGCAGCTCACGCACTGCAGATTGAAAGAAGCCTGCAACAGAGTCCTAAATGCCTAAATGCATCCATTCATCCACAGTCATTACCGTATTGAATCGCCAAATTTCTCGCTACTACTGAATTGGAGGACCCTTTTGTTTCTCAACGATGCCTATTTCATTTGCTCCGCTGGAAATTTCAATGCACGAAAAATCTTTGTATGATCCCACTAAAGAAGTCTTTCAGTGGAATCGGCAATGTTTACAAAATGTCGGCTTTCAAATTATTCATATTAAGTGAAATCCCAAATTTTGATAGAGAATTTTCGAAAACCTTCCGACATGCAGAATAGATCACTAAAAAAAGATTAACCGATTTTTGGCTGCGAAAAGTAGCTGCAAACGTGTAACATAGAGATGTGAAATAAATCAAGATAAGAGGAAACGTACATCCGACCAAGTGTAAAAGGCATTCCAGCTAATAGTAGCTGCTATCAACATACCAAAAGTGTCATCAGAACAATTGCTTACATCAGTCTAACCCTATCAGACTCATACACATCCGCAGTATTGTGTCACGTCGCTAAAGGCGAACAATTCTGAGATGATCCGTCTTGATATTACAGAATTTATCACTCAAATTAGTTTCAGAGTCTATGCACTCTCCCAGTGTCAACGGATACGCGCGTGGGTGGTAATGTTTCGACGATGGCCGGCAAATAAATAGCTAAATTGATTTTAATGCAGCATCACTTCCCTTGCCCGCCTCTTGGACCGTTCAGCTCGATCCATTACAGCCGTCGATAATATTGATTGATTGACCACTATCAATAAGCAACGCTAGTTGAGGCCATTTAGTAGGACACTGTTCAGTAAGTAGATGCCCATTCATATTGTTTAGTTATTGAGCATATAATTGTTTAATTAATATATTTGTTTTTCGCGTCGTAAATTTTTTGTGGTTTATTGTTATTTCCTTTTTATTTCTTCTATCTACAATAAGTAGGATATCAGTAAAGTATCGGCAATAATTTCGTATATTTTAGGCAATTGGTAAACAGCGTTTTGTACACTTAAACTTTTCCTTTCAATTGTATTAATCACGTTGGTAAGGAACCGCGATCAAAGAATTACAAGTTAATATGAAAGGGTTATTGTTTCTGGGGCTCATAAAGCGTGATATTTATTTAGTGCAAGGATTACCGACCGTTCGGTGCCGATCAATCATTCCATTGAACGTATCCTGTTCCCCTTCTGTAGTGCTGCCGTTAGCCAATTGGTATCGATGACTTGATACGTATTAGCTTCGTCGACTATTAAGACGATACCAACGAGGCAATCCGAAGATACGAGTATGTATTAAATATGTGCAATGAATAAAAAATTGTCTTTAGATTTAAAATTCTTATTGGAAATTAGTTTTTCAACTATTCCATCTCCGAATTTGATTCATTTTAATTAATTGTAGAAATGACGATGATTCAGAAACGAATAATTCTATTTGCACTTGTAATTAACTTTATTTATATAATTTTTCACAATTTCATAATTTTCATATTATTCATTAAATCCTTATAATATCTTTATTGTAAAGCTTGTTGCGTTATTGTTATAACTATATGACTTATAAATTTAATTCAGGTTAGATTGCTATTCTACTTCAGTTTAAAGGCAGTGATCGATCATCCGGTGGACTGTATAAGCATGCAACTCCAACTACATTAAAACAGTTAACACATGCAGTAACAAAACCATCGATATCGCGTCCCAGCACTAGATCTATCCAACTGTCAAATCCAATTCAGCGATGCCCCCGCACATGTAATTGATTTATTGATCGTACGTTACGTTCGATACGAGCGGGCGCATCGCCAAGGCTATTGCATCCTCTGTAATTTTCTACCAGTTAACCGGGTGACCTCATACGCACAACTCACGCTTATCTATACGGGAAGTCGGATACGTCTGTTGTTGGATCTGGGGATCTCAGCATCTCCTAAGCCTTTAATTTATCGCCTATTGTTTGGTTTTTATATCCGGTGTCGAGCGAACTTTGAGTATGAATGTAAACACTTAAATTTGTCCGGTACAGATTGGTAGTACCTCGCGTTGCGTAAACATAACTTTTAACATTAATGTATAATATAAAGCCTGTGTTTCTATTACGAGTACTACTTACGCAATAATTATGCCTCTGTCTTTTAAACAGAAATCAGTTTTTAAATTTAAAAGGTCAATGTGGAGTTATGTACAGTAAAAATAATATTTTTGTTATTACCTCTTTTTCTTTGGCAGCGAGCTCATTCTCCAAGTTGCCTCCCTGGTTCACTACAGGACTGCTCCTCGAAGAATTGCTATTACTCCTCGCCGTAGCAGCCATTTCTATCTTATGTTCTAAATCCTCATCAATTTCTGGTGATCTTCTCTTCTCTTCTTTGATATCTGGACTGAATCCGTCTGGTATTCTGGTCTCTGTGGCCTGGTCCCTCGTAGGTTCTAGGTGGGTGCCATTGGTTTTCGGTGGCACTGTGGCTTGGAGGGGGGTCGGGCTTGTGGTAGCTAGCTGCTCCTTCAGCGTAGTCACCTCCTTCTCCGCCAAGGTAGCTCTCTGTAACAAGGAAATAAGTATTAATATACTGTATAATCAACAAGTATCTCTTTTGATAGTAAATTAAGTTCATAGTTGAGTGTGTATTTGTGCCCTTTGTGTAGGTGTACAATTGTTTAATTAACTGCATCCTTAGTCCATTCAATATTCATTTTTGTGCAATAGCGGAAACATCGATTCGCAGGCGCCTGTTTCACGGGCTGTTGTTTTTAATCTAATTATTTATCAGTTCCCATAGCCCAGTTGGTCTGGCCGGTGACGTAGGGATCCTTTGTGGCACTTCCTGCGGCATTCATTACGCTGTTCATTTAGTGCCTAATCTGTTCGATCTCGTCATTAAAACGGATGTTGGATGTTGATTGGTCGGCGCGAGAGCCTTTGTTGGGACTACTCGACCGTTGGTTTTTGTCCCGGATCGCGTTCGCATTACCGATTCGCGCTGCAATCGCCGACGGTTTAATTTGGGTTCGAATGTCGTTATCAAGCGGAGTTTTACGATCTTCAAGGTAAATTGCGGGCAAGGTTACGCTACTGTATTTGCAACTCTTTGTTAAATATAAATCTTGATGGGTTTTGATAAGCAGTTTTAAACAATGGTTTTAACTATGGAACAATAAACATTGACGTCAATTACACACAGATTCCTCCAGACCACACGAGATTTAGGTTTCAGAAATCGAACTTTAAATATTCATTGCTGTAATGGCTAGGACTATTCACAGTAACTTTTTATGATTTTTGTACATATTTTAGATAATCTCTTAAACTCAGCTGCTTTTAATTATTTTTAAAGATCGTTAGTGTTAGCTGCCGAAGCTCAATAAAGGTCTGCTAGAAAAAATATTGTGGTTAATGACCCCGCAAGGAAAGCAAATGAGAAGGAATGTGCGAGCACGCGTGACGTGCCGGGCGCCGCTGGGCAGATAGCATCGCATCGATTGCTGGGTAAGGAGGTTGGCAGACAGAGGATTAGCTGCTTTTCATGCTTGTTCGATGATTGCTTTTAGTGTTATGTACATAAAGGAGATCTATTGCTAAATCTATGATATCCGTAAATTCGTGTGGTTCCCTACTATCTTCTGACTGATCGTTTGTCTTACCTATAGTTGTATTTTTCACTACAAAAGATAGTTAAATAATTCAAACAATGTGTTAAAAGTAGTGGTTATGCTAACAAATAAAAAGTAAATAATGAAGAGTTCCCATGAAAGACAACGTTTTTTCATGTTGTTGCTGCATTGTAAAGGCGACTCAACATGAAAGTATTTAAGGTAAGGTATGATTAAGAAAACAAAGCTAAAACAAGTAACGAAATCGGTCAAAGGACCTCTAAATGGAAGACATCACACTTTTGGTAAAACATATATGTATATTGCGTGATGGTACGGAATTCTCCTGCTTGAGTCTGGCTTCACATTGGGCTTTCTATGTACTAATTTAATGTCAGTCTTATTATAGGTGGAATCGACTGTAGACATTAACGATTTCATGCAATTTAATATAATTTTTATTGTTCTAATTATTATTTTTATTCTATTTTTTTTTGCACAGTTATTAATTCATAGAAGTACGCAATTAAATGTCGTAGAGTTTACTTATGTATAGTTCTAGAGAGTAGAGTATGTAGTCTCATGTATGTCTGTTGTGTGAGTAAAGGGAGCAGAAGAATCATCAGAATCAGAAATTCATAATCATATTTCTTGGTCATGAATTGCGAATCAATTAATCCTAAGGAACTTAGTTTTAAACATTAATAAACAAATAAAATCAAATAAG
Organism: Spathilepia clonius; assembly: GCA_018250295.1. NCBI lineage: Eukaryota > Metazoa > Arthropoda > Insecta > Lepidoptera > Hesperiidae > Spathilepia > Spathilepia clonius. Next base: position 35,367 of record DWRA01000007.1, read on the forward strand.
AACACTATTTAAGCCACCAGCACATACGATTACAATATATATACAAAGTTACTAATTTTAGCTTCTAGTTTAAATTTTCTACTAACCCTTATTACCTATTAACATTATTTCTTATACATTTCTAGCAGTGTACAATCGCCTAACACACAGCAATGCGCCTACGCGCTTTCGTTCGGTTTCCCGATGAAATCTACGATTGTCGGATTAATGGCAAAGATTCGTCCGATAATTAACGCTTTATCTCTCAATTCGTTTGATTGCATTGTTGTTATATATCTCGATTCAATCAAAAATCTACCTTAGTACCGTTTGATTAAGGGGGATTATTCTTTAAATAGTGAAAACGATGGGATAGTAGGAAAGGCTGTTCGATTCCCATAAAGTTGGTATACGTAGGCGGAAATCGATAAAAATGTTAACCAACAATGCGATATAGGCTGCGATAAGGATTAAAGGTCTTAGCAATACAAGTGCGGCAATTGTAAATTTATTAATCAAATTAGTTAGTTTAAAAGTAGCAAAAGTTAATGCGTTTGTTAATAATATATAAGTGCTCACTGTCGCCCCTGGACATTTAGAACCAAACTTCATATAGAGCAGGGGTTCTACCTGAAGCCGAATCATAGGTGCGTTGCCACTTGGTGTATCAGCACCCTTAGATGTGTTGGTAATCTGGTGTACTCGTAAGTATGCAATATAGCATTTGTTGAAATTATTAAACAAATGACAGAAGTTTGTTACAAGCAGAAACAGATAAGAACATTAGTGTCGTCTTGATAGAATTTAAAAATCTTATCCTGAAGCCAATGCGATGACTCATAAAATAATGACAGGAGCGATCAATCATACTCAATTTAGAGTATAGCTCAAATCATACGTTACGTCATGGCCAGATGACAATATTATAATTTCGGCCTACGGGTTATTCGTCTACGAATACTTGAGTGGGAAGTGAAACAGATTGGAGCGAACGAAAAAAAAATGTCTGGATCGCTTTATATTTCTTTTCCTTATAATATAGAAGTAGCTAATGAGCCTACAGTCCACTTGTTCTGGTAAAAACCCCAGATAAATTTGGTTTCTCTCTGAGGTCTGCCACAATTGCGTCGCTATCTGCGAACTAAGTTGGAATGCCTAGGATAAAACAACAAGGGTTCTACATCGTTCAGACATTGCCAAATTCAATTTCACGCAAATTGTTAAAATTAAACCGAAGAAACAAAGAGAATATTACCACGATGGTGATATGCATAACATATCTTTCACACACGCACAAAAGATACTCTTTTTCAAGACCTCATTAATTTAAATATTTAATTTAAATATACATTAAATACAGTGAAAGATTTTGAACGCCTCGATGTCGGAAGCGATAACAAAAATATTACCAAAATTATATTTAAAAACTGAAGCGTAACGAATGAGAGTTTAATGACTTTCTGTTTACTAGATGGAACTAAAATTTTGAACACAGCAACAAAAGAAATATTGACTTAATAAAAATGATAAATAGTTTTCACAACGGACTTACGGATCTCGGTTCAAATTCTAATCTAATTACATAAAAGCATTACAATTTTGGACCGGATAATTTTATGTTTACAACTAGAAAGTTAGAAAAGTGAGGCGATCGCTGCGTTCATTAAAAATCATGAATGTTTGCCCACTCAATTATGTACAGGGAAAATCACCCACCGTCTCGCATTAATTGTGAGAACTCAAACGTAAGAAAAATATAACAATTTGGTATCGTTAAAAATAACCGAAAGCCCAAATATTAGTGGAAATGTTTTTATAATTACAATTGTAATGGCTGACGACACAGTTAATTCCACGCCTTTAATGTGAGAGAATACCACGATGTTGATGGCTATGGAACTGGATCTCACAACTTTGGCACATTGATTTATTGTTTTAGATTACATCGGATTTTTATCTTCTATTTTATAGAAATAGCCAGGATTTGGGCATCAGTTAACAGGTGATTTCAGCCTAATGACTTACCAGTTAGAATTAAAGTTGTCTAAGTACCCACATGAAATGATTCTGTTAAGGAATATGCTACGAATAAGAAATTACTTAGTCTGTTGTTAATACATAAATTTTGTAAAACATAATAATTACGAAATCAATATTATTGAAGATGAAGAAAACAAAACAAAAACAATTCCCACCCGATTAGTCGTAGACAAAGCCGATGTAGAAACAATGGGGTCCAATCGCACCCGTTCGGTATTAATTCGGGTCCTTTCATCGGTTCATCAATACAATTTAATAAATTTGGGATAGCTCAATCAAAGTTTGCGGGTTCCATTTTGTTTATCGACGACAATAGGATTTGGGACATCTCTTGAGACTGTTGCTCGTTGTCCCTTTACGAGATTATGTACGACTCGTAAAATATAAGCGTGGAGAGTTTTAAAGCAATGATACTGTACATACGTACCGTGTATTTTTATTTGTTTAAAAGAAAAGCATATTCACATGAGTAGTTGTTAGAGCTCTTTTCAACGCTGATGATGCAATGAAACGAGCAACTCCTCTGGTGTCATAAATGTTAAGATGATGATGTCTGTTTTACATCAGGTACCGGTCTAACGTACGCGGGCGAGAACGCACTTGTTGCCGACTTTAGGTAGGACTTCAATTCTACTCGAGGTTGATTACATATACCCTTAAATGGCAATGATCAGTTCCCTTCTAGTGGTCTACATGCGTATTCGCTAGTTCAACTTCCTAAATAATAATTCCCGTACACGTTAATTGTAATATAAATTAATTTTAAAATTCTGTATTAATTACATTAAAAAGATTACACGATTTTGACTGCCTACGTTACACCTAATTAAACTCTCAAAAATTCGACTCGAATGCTCAGTAATAAAACTGAGTTATTTTCCATCGGCGTTCAGCCCCGATGGCCAGTGTTCACAGATCGAATCAGCCTTATAAGTAGCAATTAAAACATCGTCCGATTCATTCACTAACTCTACTGCAACAAAGAATTGCTTATCTATTGAAACCATCGCCATCAAAATTGTTTAAGCCTCAGATTAGGCGAATCTCACGGGAGCAACGGTACACTCTAATGTTTCAATGAGTTAATACGATTTACTGAGCCAAAAATTTCGTGTTTTAGCTTTTTATGAATATTAATATCAACATTACTTTTTATTGTTACTATTTGTAATTGCACCAGTCGATTTTCGACTCTCTTTCAGGCTATCAAGGTTTTATTTGGAATGGAGTAAATTTGTGGAGCGTACATAGCCTGGAGTACAGAAATAAGACTAAAACGTCTGCCCATATTGAGTACTTTTTGTGCATTTACTAAGTATTCAGCGTTGTATTTTCTTTTATCTGCTTGCGAATTTATTTCGAAATTTGCACTAGTAAACCCGAAACTAGTTATTCTTGTCGCTGTAACGAGAATTTTAATTAGTGAATTGCTTTTGTCTATACGCAGAAACTTCAAATTCTGTCGTGCATTTTTTTGTTTAACTTGCGGAAATACACGTTTTTGCAAACACAGCTAAGTTGTCAAAATATGATATAATTAATTATTGTATTTCCGCTTTTTACTACGTTTTAGTGTTGAATAGCACTTAAAGTTTCAATGGTGCGACTTAAGTGAACATCAGATTGGACCCAGAACAGACACATTCTATAAATTATGCAAATGTCATAGCAAGCCAATATCAGTAACTACAGTAACATTACGTCGGGTACAAATAACAGATAAACTTTTAAAACTTGAAGAGTAACTTAAAACGTCATTTTAACCGGTGAAGTACATGTAATAGTCAATCATCACACAAGGGAATTGCTGAAAACAACAGTCGCTAGACAAAGCGACCGATTGGCACAGTTTCAGTCATTCAGACGGCGTGACTCACCCAGACAGCGCTAAGCTTTGGAATTTCTAATGTAAATTTAACATTATTGATATTGATATTCCGATGATTGTAACACTTCAATTCATCGTTTTCTGAGAATTTTGTAGCGACTGAATTAGTATCTTCGTCATATACTCCATCCACATTACAAATGTAGTAAGTATTTAAATTTCAATAACCTTTATTTTCTCCAAATTCATTGGTCATTACATAAATATTATGGTTGTTAATTCATACCTTTTGTTATAGTTTCTTGATCATTTCAGGCTTGGTTTTTGACATAACTTACGAATAAAAATGATAACACTGATTTCATATCACAGTACTGTTAACTAGACACTTATATTTTGAATTTAATACTTTTTCCACGGCATTAATCCAGTTAATATGATAATAGCCAGTATAAGGTTATCAACACGCATGTGTGAAATGAAAAAATTAAGCATTATTTATGCACGGTTTGACAATAAAACTCCACATCGCTCTCACCGAATAACGTTTTCCGCCATTATTGTTCAAAGCGGTTTTATTATGATTATGATTTAGAAACGGATGCGTCTGCTCATTGAAATTCACGGCTCTTATCTGATTTCATCTTCATGTATCATATTAATTGGCCATTCCACATCGGTCTTAATTAACCGTAATTTTTATTTCGGCTTTACGATTTTCGGATTACATTTCCGCGAGCTCAACTAACTGTTGTGTTCTGCTGTTTACGGAACAGTTATCTTTGACTCGCACATTGCTTGATTCTTGTCTTGTATTCGCAGTTAAATGATTCTTAGCCAATAATTTTGAAACTTTTCCGGTTTTGCTTGGTCGTGGTATGACGGTGCCATCACTACATTTATCTCTGCCTTATAACAACGCTGTAGTTTATGGTTTCAGCTGTATGTTATGTAGAAAGCCTAAGGTCCATTATTATACCCTGTATGGTTTTCAACTTCATTCTTAATAGTTGAGATTGGCTTCAGGGTCTTATATCAAGATTGATTGGTGTTACAAGTGTGACTAATAAATATGAATTTAAGACCTTACTATCCTTTTAATAATACTTTTACAACCTTACATGCTTTAATTATAATTAGATCATGTTCTACTATGCTTCATGTTAATAGCCAACAAAATCGCGACATCCGCGACCACAAACCGTTAGACGACAAAATAAACAGACGTAAATTCAATTCTCTGTATGAATTCGTAATAGACTGAGAAAAAAACGCCCGTCACGACGTGCCGTAACCCTGCGTCTGCCACCAAGAAAAATTAACGCACTCGCTAAGGGTTGGGTCCCCCAGACCCCGCATTATACGGGGAGCGGTCACTAATTAATGGAAAAGGATTAAATTCGTACGGAATTGAAATAAAATAAATATGATAAAGGACGGGTCTCCTTGGACGAGGGCTTCGGGTGGGTTTTTTGTTGGCCACCCCCGTCGATATGTAGGCGACTTGTTAATTAATTTGGGCTTTCTTTGCACAGATAAGTTATCGGTGCGTGATTTTCGTTTTGCTTATTTTATTTGTATTGATTATATTTTTAGGATCCCTAAATCGGAAACAAAATGCTGAACATAAACATAGATGAATGAGATACGTTTTTAATATTGATCATTGTAAATTCAATGTAAGTCATAATTGTAACATTCGAATGTTCACACTTTGTACATTTAAACAAATTAAAGACTATCTTTGTTTTTACGAAGCCAAAGAATTAAAGATTTTTTAAGTATAAATAAAGATACAGAATCGCTAAAACATTTTTAAATAATCGAATTGGGTGAAAATCGGTTAGAAGCTTACAGGATTACGCATCGGTCTGGTGAGCACTGCGCATTGTTCGGAACGTGTAGAACTGGACAAATTCGCGGAGGGGGTCTCGAAGATCCAACAAGAATTAAGAGGGTTAATTTTTGAAATAAATCAAAGACAAAAACTGCTCAAAGCTTGTTGTTAGTGTTTTGTTAGGAAAAGGGTACACATCTTTGTTAGAGTTTCATTTTCTTTCCACTTATTAAAACTCTAATAGTCTTATGATATGACTTCTGACATCTCATGCTGGGATCTAAACTTCAAATTTGTCTTTTTTATGTGTTGAGCCTATTAATCTTTTATTGCATGTTCAAACGGCGAAGAAAAAATAAAACAAGGAAATCTACGTAGCAAAGACTTTGGAATTTATGTATAATATATATAGTACAAATATTCAGCGTGGCGGATTATGACCTAAATACTTCTCGCTCTGTGATGAGACCTGTACCCAGCAGTGCGATAGCAATACCTGGACAGCTGGTACTTTTGCGGTTCGATTCTGGAGGCACCGCCTTACATTTTAGTGCTTGATAGCAACAGTGTCAAGTTCTGGTTTGAAGAGTGTGGTAAGGGAGACATACCTATCTGACGCGATAAAACTTACTCCTCAGGATAGAAAAATATATGTGATTTAGCTGGGATAGGATTTTCGCGTTATCTGGGATCGATTAAATGTCCATGTGCAGAAGTTGCCGTACTATCAGGTGGATTGCATGCTCCATCATAAAAAATATCATAGACGATTCTATCAGAAAGTGCGTCTGTATATTTTTAGTAAAGTTTGTTGTATCTTTTGTCTGGGGTCACCCTTCGTACCCCAAATCACGAGTGTGTGACTGTCCAAATATTTGTTTCAATGCTATGAGTACTAAATGAATAGACACATCTACTCGTATTGTTTTGTTTTAGGTCGAATATTTATTATTCGTAGTTGATTTTTAACATAGATATTTGGAGTTACTAAGTTACTGCTTAGTGAGGTTTTATTTATTGAAAATACACGAAATAAGGGCCGTGATTTATTGGCAACAACCCTTTTTAAGTACTGTTGGGTGCCGTCCTCCCCTACAACGAGGAGAAATCTACAGAACACTTATTTTACTTCCAAAGCTAAAAGAATACCTTAGATAAGTTTAGAGTCCCACGTAAGGTCGATCACAGATGCGTTGCTACCCTTGAGGACTATGTTGAAACGCCTCGAATAAGCTGGTCTCCCTTTTCACACCTTTCAAACCAGAATACAGCAGTGCTTAACATTTCTGTTATAAGGCAGCAATAAAAATAATTTATAAGGCGTCAAAGGGCTACAAAGAGTTGTACAACTTAATATGAACATGAAAAAAATCCATAATGAAAACCTTTTCTAATATTCATTTCATTTGTTTGTTTGATCGCTCTAAACTCCATGTTTTGTTTAAAACATTGTCTTTTGATAGAAAACGTATTAATTTTTATTCCATTATCAAGAGCAGTTTCAACTCAAAATGAAATGGAGCGGCCCTCGGAAAATAAAGATAAGATGCTTAATCAAATTACCTACAATTGGGCGATATTAAAAAAGAATGTTTGTCTATTCCCCCGTAGTCGATACCACTCGGCCGGAGTCTTAATCTCTCAATGTCAGTTTTAATTTGCTCCTCGCATCGAATTACCCAGGTTTTATTTTTGAAATTTCCGTAGACAAGCGAAGGAAACACGTTTCGACAGCCCGAAATAATATAATCTTCTGCTGAAGTATACGAAAAATCGAATTCTCAGAATTATTTAATCTTACTCACATATATCTCTTCATTTATAAATATTCCGGTCAGGTCTGAACTCTATTTGTAATTGAATTAACGCGATAAGTAACTGGAATATAATAAAGATTCGACAAAATCTATAGTTATTAGAAAAATTCAACTAAAACTCTCAAGTACAAATTTGTTTGGCACATTTAGCGAATAGATATTCTAACGAAACACAACCAACGACACGACTTATTACGCGATATGTTTTCATTGATATCTATATTAAACAAATGTGGTTTTGCAATACAAAATTAATTACAAAAGTTCAAAAAGTGCCGAAGTTTAGCTGCAACCACAATTTCGAACGGACTCCAATACGTTCGAACGCACAAAACAAAATCCGCGAAGCGTGAATCAAAGTCAGGTAGACGGCAAACAAAACCGGAACGAGTATCCAAACAGTCAATCGGAAACTAGATAATTCAATTCCGAATAATTCGGAACGAACTCAAACTCTGATTGACGAATTCAAACAGCGCTCCGATCGACAAGACAGGTATTAGGAGAGCTAATCATTATTAGATATTGAATTTTCCTAACTTTGGACTCATCCGCTTTCTAATTTACTAATGAATCCGAGTGGTGCTGCCATTAGGTTCCCCCTACACCCCCGGAGGAGGGGTGAAAGGGGTAAGACCTCGCGCGAATTTTCGTCTTTTATACGAGTACATGTAGAACGATAATCCGATTGGTTCGGGCGCTCCACATTTGAATTTTCGTGTGTTTTCGGTAATTCTCGCGACGGTTTGACTTTGTAGTGACGTTTCATTTCCGAAATTGGTTTGTTTGATATTTAAATTTCGAATTCTAGAAATGTCGGTCAAAGATGTTATAGTACAGATATAAAATACATCCGTAAATTACTTTTGTGTTGGAATAGCATGTACCTACTTAGTGGAATAAACATTTTGGTTTTAGTTTACGTATAGACTTTGGCAGTTGATACATTTTTGCTAGTGTCTTTTGTTATTATAAGATAATTACAAGCAAGATGACTACAATGCCGACGTAGAGTATTTGTGAAGATAATTTTTAGCCAACTTTGATGGCGTCTATAAATAAAACTACATTCGTAGTAAGAGCGAAATAGTCAAAGATTTTATTTCTCTGCTGGCAACACGCCAAAAGTGCTAAACAGTCATGTCAGATACTGCAAAAAAAATTAAATTATTTTCGTTTAATACCATCTTTTGTACGTTATGGTTGTTTTTCATATATTTTATTATTTCACTATAATTCTGCGTATTAAGATATTTAACATGTAATATGCGAAATTAATGTAGAGTATAAATAAATAATATTTAGTGGAATAGCGTTTAGTACGTATGTTTTTCGTATTAGATACATCTTTTATAGTCATATTAGATATAAATTTATTTAATTCGCTTCATCGAATAGATTTACAACTATATATCCTTTTTAATTTCGTGTGACTTGAATTTAGTCAAAAGATGACTTAAAAATAAAAAGAGCTTCAAATATATTAAAAATCAGAATATTATCCCAATACAGTCAATTATTATATTATTACTCAAAAATCATACCATCAATACTCGATCATAAAGCCTCTTCCGCACTACAACGCACGTTGCTCCGGCGGTGTGGTAGTGCATTAACGAGTAAATATCGAGTTAGCGAACTTAGACAATAAAACGCAACACCTGCGCATTGAGTGGAGTGATACCTAGGAGAGCATCTGGGACATGTTTAAGTAAATTTAATTTGAATTAAGTATCTAGCAACAGCAGAGTAGTGATGTACGACCCAAACCTTTTCCAGTAGTGGAGAAACACCACCGGTTATAGCCTTATTCAGCCTCTACCAATTAAAATAAACGACCTAATCTCGTGCCATTAAAGCTCATTGGCATTTATTATTTAGACATCAGCCTGACAGGGAATCGAACCCGGAACTCTTCGCATGTAGACTGTGTGACAGGAACAAATCTATCCGTGGACCACATCTGTGACTGACCTCAAATGGAACTGCAATCTTATCTGAGGATGATTTCAAAGTCCATGGTCGTGGATTAAAATCGGCTTCAGAAACCCCTGTTTTATACGGAATTGGTTACAGATTCATCCAGTACAATGGATGGCAGTGACTCACCAGGTGGACTGCATTATCGCTGCTATTATAAAAAAATAGTCGTAACGGTTGTAACGTTAGCATTAAGAGCAGACAATCACGCCCCTCAATCAATCAGGAAGCTCATTTAGATCGCTATCGATTCGCACGCATTGTTCCGTCTTGCGTTGATTCTTGATGTATTGCTCGCATCTGATAAGCGTAATTATAACGTTCGTGAAAATCGTTAATTAGTTGGCCAGTTCGCATGAGTTTGGGAGGTGCTGGTTGGGTTCGTGGCCAAATATTGGTTTAAACCTAAAATCTGCAGTAAAATTAAGTTTTCGTATAGTAGCAAAATGTAATAGAATTGCTACTTAAATGGCTTGCTAACTTTAACCCTTTTATGTCCCTCTGCTGGGCATTGGTTCTCCTAAAGCTGGAAGATGCGAGGAGGGAACTCCAATGAGTATTGGTATAGTATTCTTTCTTGCTTTTAAATGAATGAATGAATTGACACATGAAATATGAATTTCCACATCATAATTTCATGATATAGGCCTCCGATGTAAGACTGTAAAAGGAAACTTGTCTCAGATTTTCTCGAAGATACATAAAGTTTATTCTATACTTGGCCAGCGAGTTGAGACTGTTACATAAATCGTTTAATTCGTCGATAAGACCTAAAATCTAAAAAGACGTATTTGCCAAATGCTTGCTAGAATTCGAACCTTAAACTCGTGAAACGAGCATGTAAACTTTAGTAAGCTTGTACATAAAATAAAATAAAAAAACGTAAGTAAAAGGGGCTTTAACACGGGGTTTATTAAAAACTCAATGTAGATACAGATTATATTAAGGCTTTCAGCGAGCTTCCTCAAACTCGACACCACCTGATTCAGTGCTGTGAGGTGACCATGATGATATTTGTTTGGGGATCGTCTTAACCATGGCAATTAATATTTCAGACTTATGTCAGTTTAGCTTTATTGTTCTGGTCTAATAGTCAGTAACGCATATTTATATTGTTGAGAAGTTTTATTTTAGTCTAAAGGTAGACTGCATGCTTATCTACTATTTCTATTAAATAAAAATACTCCTATACTAATTTTGAATTATTATATTTTATTAAAAAATTAAGACGGGAAGAGAAAGTATCAATAGTATTTTATGTTTCTATGGAGTACAGATTCAACATTATTAAAAAAGATTAAAAATGATATTGTTTTCTGATGATAATTAAAGGTAACTTTTACCATTTTGAGACATGTCCCTTAAGTGCTAAACAAATGTACACTCTACACCCCAATAAAGGCTTTACCGAGGCGATATTAGCCGGCTTTTATCTTCGAACGCGTTGAACGAGGTATCGCCGTATTAATATGTAAGTGGTGTTCATTGATGTTTCACGTCCATATTACGCCTCTGATGGCTATATAAAGTGTAAAGAGAAGGTAAGAAAAAAGAGAAATCTATAGCGCTTAAATATGAAATAGTGTCGATGTAGTATAAACTATTGTAATTGATAATTTGAAAGTGGTTCCTACAATTGACATTTCATTTAATTTGATTTTAGACCAATAATGTCAATAAGCCCTGAAATCTAAGTCTTTAATCAATGCAATAATTAAACTTTTATGGTATTTACACTTCACTAATATTTCATGTCATGAGAATAGAGAAAAGAAACGAATAATAACTGTTAAGGGCTATTTAAATATCATAACGGTTTGGAGTTTTCTTATTCACCGAATAAATTCAATAAGTGTCGAAATCTAGAATCTATCGTAAGCTGAATACAAATGCGTTACCAATTGCAAATCATTCTTATTTGAAAATGTGTTGTACACCCTAAGCAAACAGCGTCACTCTTATAAGGGTATAAAGGTAGTGCCTACACGTCGTCAGAGTGGAGTCAGTAAGAGTCCTGCGACCACTAAACCAGATACTGCTAGCAAGTTAAAATTATGGATTATATGGATTATAATCCGAATTTGCAAGGACATCCGCTGCAGAGTTACGGAGCATGACCGCTCTCGTTGCGGGTACACATGTCACATTTATTTAGTTTAGACCATTACACACGCTCTACTGGTTAGGATTATCTAATTTAGAAACCGGGAATGCTTTTAATGTATAGCTTAGTAAATTCACATTGATTACCCTGCTATTGTGGTTTGCTGAAGTGTATCCCTGTTGTATTTTGAAGGTATAAATGACTCTTCGACTGCGATGGCACCATTTTTGCATAACAAAAGTAGTCAAATGCTGTTGAATTCTGGTTTGTCGGGTAAAACACTTATGTGAGATACAACGTAATGTTCAGAGATAGCATAGCATCTGTGTCTGAGGCATCAGACAAAGTATCCGGTGGATCTTTCATCCTATTTGGGGTTAATTACGTATGTCTATCTGTGGCTGTCGTCACTTTCCATCAGGAGGACCGCAAACACATTTACTATTTCTATGTTATAAAAAATTTAACAGCAACAGACATATCGTTATTGTAAAGCACTGAAATACATAAAAGAAATAGTATAGTCGCCTAAACTACTGCCAAACCCAACAAATCTCCCATTTTGTTCGCCACGTCCTTCATAATTCAAATTCGCGTTTGGTTTTCTCGAATTAGACATTTATAAGTGACAAGATGGCAATTAAAAAAAGTAAAGATGGACCGCACCGAATGACAGCGGTGTCAGTAGTGAAACCCGAAACAAAGATGGCAGGTCGCCAACATGGCGGCCGTCAATGAGTTGGCCGCCTAGAGAGCTCATTCAATGAGTGGACGTCGAGCAGATCGGACGAGTTAGACATACATGTAAATCTAAACTTTATAACAAATATTGTAATATGATTAAATCGGATACATCGTATTTTTAAGCATTATTTTGAGTAATGGAATAGGATAATTCCATTAACAAGGCAGTAATTTTAATAAATCAATTATTCGAAATTGAGAATCACCATAAAGGAAACAAAAAATAGTGTTAATTGGAATTTTGTTAACAGTTTACAAAAAATATTTACAAATTTTATATTACTATTATTTTATGAATTATTTCATCAATAAAACTTATACTTAGTAAGAAGAGAATCATCGGATTTAATATTCTCGTCACATCACTACATTTAATTAGGCAACTTTACGTAGAAAAAGAGTGATCAAATCTACGTCTCAAAGACTTAAAGATGTTCGCGACAAAACTCAAACAGCGAACTTGCAACTCCCGATCTAGTACGGATAGATAGACAACCAATTAGCCGTAATTATAAATTAACGGAACGAAAGTCCAAACATCGTCAGAAGTTGCCAAGTTCTGGCTTCGAGTTGGGACGAAGCCTTTTAATTATTTGCCCCCCAAGGTGGGTCTTTTTCAGTCTCAATTTGAATCGGTACAAATTTGAGGGATTGGAAAGTTGCATGCTGACTTTACTAATTCTGACAGTTGAGTATTTGTAGAATAATAATTTTAGATACAGACACTTTCATGGAAGTTGTTAATGAAAGGATTATTAGACTAATCAAAAATTATGTAAAAAAGTGTAACTAAGCACGTACATATGTATATAGTACTGCTACATGTTATAGAGTTATGGACTTTCTCATTTTTAAAAGAATTGAGCAAGAAATTTCGCCATTCAATTTAACTCTAGTAAGAATGTTCAATTCTTTGACATATAAAAGAACAAATAGGGTTTCCAACTAGTTTTTTATTGCTAAATTTTAATTGAAAGCTTTTCTCTATATACTTCCAGCCTCAAACACTCCATCCTGTTAGAAAGAGTAAAAGTAGTGGGATAAATAGAAGACAAAGAGACATACATCAATCAGGATGCCGATCAGAATATGCAATAAGTCATTATCGCGATCGGTCGATCAAAGGACTCGCGTTTTACAAAGCAAAGTCAATAGTGTCGCTTAATCACGTCACTGGTTCAAAGGATCGGCAGAGTGTTACCAGACGTAAGAATTGCAAACTTATAATATGTATTAAGATTGAAAAATAAAAAGCATAAACAAATATTTAAAAAAATTACTAAAAGGTAATGAACAACTTGACGCAAGAATAAAATGTTACGACATTGCTTTAACAAATTTAATTTTTACTGTGGATTTATAATTAAATTTAAGTTTATTTTACATGTTATAAGTTTTATTTTTAATTCTTTCATATTTTTTTCAATTTTATTTTATTACTTAATTAATTTAGAAGTATAATGTAATTAATGTGTAAATTAAAAATGAGATTTTTTAATTTGATTAAATATGTACGAATTGAGCATACACAAATTAATTGACTCTTAAATGCGACTCTTTGACACAATTGGACAAAAAAATAAACAGTATTATTTAAAAGTATTCGTCCTATACAACTTGTAGTGCTTAGAGCTGGCAGCACAGGAGCGCTGTCATCGATTCGCAGTCAATTTGTCTCGCGATTCGATTTTAATTGGCATCGGATTCTCAGCCCGAACGAGAATAGATGGTTGCGGCAAAGATTACAATAGTTAGTTGGTCATATACGTACAAAATGAATCACAATCTATGTGTGGTTAGTTACATCTCTTTAATGTTGCTAATATACTTATTTTATAATATACGGACAGTCAAATACTACAAAATTTGAATGTGTGTGCTAACCACTACTATTTATTTATATAAGTATTTTTAAAGTTTGAATGTAGTGTTATTGAATTTACAGATACTTAAATTTCTCTTCTGTGTCTTTCAGAATTTTTATCCCTGTGTTTACACCTGAGGGCACAATCAGATAAGATTGCAAACCTATAGGCGGTTTATTCCAGATTCCTAAGCGTAGGTATTTGTCATAATATGGACTGCATATAGAGGTTTACGGTTTGCCTCAATTCCATAAAAAAGTCAGATAGTAAAAATGTTCCAATACTAAGTACCATCAGCAAATAAAGTCTAATACTTCCAGTGTATAATTTTGAGTGACGTTTACTATCCAATGTATGTATTGGAGCTACTGCACGGATAGCTGGGTACGTGGCCATATCAGCCCAAGAATAGACAGTACCGTGGTAGACTTATTGTGTGCCGATATAGTCGGTATCCGCGGCGTTTTAGTCGCGCACATGTTAATTAGTGGCATCGGTCGGGTTTAATTAAGTTTAAAGGTTAGGATATCTTTATAGATGTTATTTTCTCTTCAATGATTAGTATTGAAATCTTTGTTGACGAGCATTTGATGTCGCTAACACGCAGAAGGTTTCGGGTTCAATTCCGTCCAGGCAAAAATGTAAATAATGAATTTAGCACACCGTTGTGGGTATTTGTTTAGACCCACGACACAAGGAAACGAAGTTATTATTCAAAATTAAAGTAAACAGCATTAAATTGACTCTTACAGCAATAACATATAAAGAGAAATTTTAAATCCAGGATGGATAGCTATAACTGGTTTCATTAAAGGTTCGTCCTTTAAATAAAAAGGAATAGAAATACTGCCATTTCAGAATATATTATTTATTTTAACAAGTTACCTTGAGAAAAACTTACTTCGGAGCCGTGGAGTTGTTAAACCGTTTAAAAGTAACTCCGTATCGGCTCTTCGTATTTATCAAAATCCATCCCCAATTAATTCTATTTCGTTCAAATCCCAAACTTCACTTTTAATCCGATCGATCCCCATTAATGGACGGGTGGCTCCAAGTTTGCGCCATGCGTCTGCGTCTTGCGTCATGCGTTTGCGTCTTGCGTCATGCGTTTGCGTTTTGCGTCATGCGTTTGCGTTTTGCGTTGTGCATGTGAGGCATAAATAGGATAACGTCTAAAAGTTAGGGAAATTGCTTTGTGGTCAACTTAAAATAAACATATGTATATAATTTACAATAAAAACAAATATTCTCGTGTAAAACGCGATAGGATCCTTGACAAAAGATAGAAAGATAAATATAATCGTTTGTGTAAAAATCACATCTTATTCGGTTTAGTAGATCGCAGAAAATAGCAATAATATAAAAATCACAGATGACACGGCATGTCGAACAAGAATTTTCTAATAAGATTTACTAATAAACACTATTTGTCTACCTGTTTGTTCGACCAGCAAGAAAAATCTTAAAACTACGAAAACAACATTTCTTTAGGGTAAAACAATTAAAAACAGCAAAGTCGCGAACAAAACCAGTTGCGTTAGCCGCATGCGTCTTCCAAGCTACCCTACCTCCCCACCCCTACATCCCCAAACAAAATACTTATAATTGCATTCAATATACTATAATTTAGTTAAAGAGTTGCCTTCATTTTGTTACGAGGTGTCAGCTTGCTAAGCGTATTGTACCGGTATCGGACTGAGCTTCAAAGCTTTGGGGAGCTTTTAGTAATAATGATTACGAAAATGTCATGGAAGCAATGTTAGCCTTGTGGTTAAAACTTGGCCTTGGCGAGTAGTCCAAGATTTGATTTCCAAGCATCGTCTGAGAAAAACTTAAAATAAGAAATTCTCATAGATGTTATAGATGTCTATGGGCGTCAGTGGCCACGTACGAAATGGACTGCACGGACGACAACTTCTATATTATAAAAGACAAGTATGTAGAACTATAGATCTAGTATTAAAATCCATAGCACCCCATGCATTTAACGAATATCGCAACGGACGAGTTTGACAAATTAGCAATAAGCAAAAAACCGCAACAGTTGGCGAAAAGTTCAAACGAATCCAAAATCGGGGTTCGCAACATTTTGTGTCAATGTCAAAGAGAATAAATAAAAGTCGAACTTTCTCATAGATTGTCGATTCTCAATTTTTAATTTTTCGCGTGTGAGTCGCGAAGGGAACTGAGGACAAGTTAAGTACGTTTGTGCCCTCCCGGTTAAATCAATTTGGTCCTCTCTCCTTTGAGTAAAAACTTGTAACGAACGGTGTCTGAGCCCTTTTTAATCAATTAATTACTTAATTACTTTCCATTCAAACACATTGTTTCGATGGACGTGCTCGTGCTCTGAGTGATTTTAGTTTTTTTAGGTTCATTTTCAATGTGATCGCTAATGATTTTATTGATTCTTAGCGTTTATTTTATTTAGGAAATTAACTGCTTGTGAAGATAAGCATTGTAGTACAGTAGAAATATTGTAGGAATATTTTCAAGTATAAAATTATTGGCATTGATTATTCATGTAAATACGTTAGCTTTTTTGTACATCCTATTGGTACATTCCATTAAGATAAATAAAAAATAGTCATATTTTTCTGTGGACCTTACGTCCATGCAATGAGAGTATGACCTAACCTAATTCAACTCAAATACTCCGAATGCTTGCAGATCTTTTGAAAACCGTTATCAATTCCATCTACCCTATTACTTTTTGCCCAAAAAGGGGTGAATAAGTGTATGGCAACAC
Source organism: Spathilepia clonius (assembly GCA_018250295.1). NCBI lineage: Eukaryota > Metazoa > Arthropoda > Insecta > Lepidoptera > Hesperiidae > Spathilepia > Spathilepia clonius. Next base: position 52,310 of record DWRA01000007.1, read on the forward strand.
TCCAAGCTTTGAAAGCTTGAGCATTAGAGACAAGAGTCCAAAAATCCGGCACACGTCCTAAAAATCCCTTAAAGTTAATTAATAACTCATCTACGTTTGGCCTTTGAGAGGCGTCGATTTTTTGGGATTTCCTATCGCTCCAGACGTCGTTTTTGCTCACCGTACAAAGAGTATCGTCCGGGCGTACATAAAAACCCCTTTAACTTATGATGAATTAGCGATCTCCTACGCTTTATGTCTCCCGTTATCTCCCTACCCTCGGTCGCCCCACGGGCGTCAATATGAAGGAATTAATACGGACGAAAAATTGTACGCTCAGAGTGAGAAGTTGAGAATTTTCGTTAATTATATGCAAATGGCTTCAGATTTGAGTTATTTTTAGACGTTTTCACTGTAACTGTCTACCTACGTCGTTTGCGTAAGATCTTTATGTCGTGGTATGAAATATGAAGAAAAACAACGTTAAATAATTGTATGTAAGTGAAATAAAGTGAATATTATATAATCTGTCAGAATAACAACGGTAACATGACCATATAAGAATGATTTCTTTTACTTGTAAGAAACTTATTGAGAGTTTACATATTATAGAATTGACTTTATCCGCATGTATTCTTTGCGACTTTTCCCTGGTTTTGAACCCGGATCTCTCAGCCTGAAAGGGTGTTAATGAAACTAAACGATTATTTTAGCAGATTGCATATCACATCCAGTTATGTTTGTTTAGCTCTTCAATATTTAAGCAATGCAAGCGATTCAGTTTTATTATTTTGTGATGTTACAGTTTTATTATTTTTCTTTACAATTCTACTGCATAAATTTAAGATTTTTTGGTTAAATCTACCCGATATATGTATTCGTATTATATTAATAATGAAGGAAGGTTGAAATTGCCTGCGTCGTATACCTAGAAGATCCTTATACCCAAAATTAATCTAGCGAAATCGATATAGTATAAAATAGCGCTAAAAGCACGGTCCACTTAGCACCGCAAACGGTCGAGTCACGCCCGTCAAAGCCTTACATAATCCTTCCCTAAACTTGGCGATACGAGATGTTTTGATATCCCCCGGTATTCATTTATACTGGCTTCTATAGAAAAACATTGACGTAAAAACCGGGTTGGGGGGGCGAGCCACCACAAATTTGGAAAGGTTGGCAACCGCTGTCGAAGTGACCGTGAGTAGGGTCGGCATTATGTGGATAACGTCGTTATGTGTTGATCAATTTTAATGTGTACGGTACGCAAAAATGTTTGCTGGAATACCACTTTTTGTTTTGGCTGTACTAAACAGTTTTCTTGGGGCTGTGTTGTGTACTCGAGGGTCTCGGGTTCGACTCCTAATTAATCCCATAATTTTTATTTTCAATCGAAATTTATGAATCTTTTTTTAGATATCTTAAATTTTTGTTTTAATATTATTTGTGATAATAGATGTTTTGGTGTATTTTAAGCTGGATTCAGTTTCTGTAGTAACTGTTAGGAAATGGTAGCTTGTACGACAGTGTTCGTCATACCAACATGTTGGAATCTACTTCCAAGAATCTCTTTTTTGACTTGGTATATACTTACTGTGCGTCCAAAGCACTATGGTTTCTAGAATTCCCACACATTCAAGTTTATTACGAAACATTTTCTGTTATGTATTTTTTTCAAAATAATGTGTTTCAAGCAAATGTTAATTATTTCGTGATTTCGTACACTCAAATGGAGGATTAGAACCCAGATCTCTTCAGGAAGCTTTTGTTTACACCACTTCATTACCACTCTTCATACCTTATTAGGTTTTATGACAAATAAACGTTCAGAACGATCACCTATTTGTTTTTGGTTTGTAAAAAATCGTAGACGTCCTTTGTTCAAAGATCATTATATTAGATGTGTTAAAACAAAGCATAATTGTTTTACGTCCTTGGCCCACTACAGCGTGTAACGAGCGAAATTTATTTATGCAAATATTGCTTTAATTACTGTTTATTTTTTATATACTTATTTTGTGGAAAATATCTCAGACCTACATTTTAATTCAATTATAATTCATTAGTAAAAGAAACTGTTTCTACTCGTGTTAAGTTTTTTAGTTTATGAGAGCTGTGGAAAAAAATAACACCCAGACCCAGAAAATATTTAAGTGTGTTTTAAAAGTCTTCTGGAAATACTGATGAACAAAATTGTTATTAGGGATATTTTTTTGATTTTTGTGGTGCCATGGACACGCACAATTCTTTCAGGTTCAACATGTATCTATTGTATAATATAAAACTTCTTCTGGCCGGAGATTGAACCCAGAACCCTTTTGACATTACATTACACTGAAACAAAATTCTGTTCAGACCCAAGACCCTTATTTGTCTAAGAGCCTTAGTCACTAATTAATATGAATCCAACCGATCACCAAATCAGTCAGTTCGCCGGCACACGAGGCATTCTAGCGCAACTAATTCGCACGTAACCTCACAGGACCCGCATGGGCGAAAGAAAAACATTCGTCTTCGTGTCGCTAATTTCTGCCTCTCTTAATTACCGGGCGTGGGGACCGAATTCGGGACCAAGTGGAGTATACTCATTTGGACGCGGTATTCTATTTGTATAATTCGATTGTGTATAATTAGTTGAATTATACACATGCATATTATAATAATATTGTATAACATAGGTTATTCTCGTGCTCAATACAATTTCATAAGACCACAACTGAATTGAAAACTTTCATAAAGTACATAATCGTTTAGTCGGCTATAAGCAGGTTGTTTTCACTTAATAATGAATTGATTGACCTTATTTTATAAGATTAATGAGCTACCTATAATAACAATAAGTAATTAATCATATTACTTTCTTAATTTCTTAATTATAATAACGGATTTTAATAACCCTAATAATTAGTTATATCAATTAAGAAATAGATTCAACTTTAATAATATTATTTATTGCCATTATTGTTTGGCACGATAATTTCGTAAGATTCGTGAAATTTCATTAATTGGAAAAGATTATGTAATTATTTTTCTTGGCCATTGAAGTCTTCAGCAAAATTATTTCTATATTGACAGATACCAACAATATTGTACGTTTAAGTACCTATTTAGGTATATTATTTTGTATAATAAAATTCATAAGGTAATTATTGTAATGATAATAAGAATTATAATGATTACCTTACTTTATTAACTAAATAAGTGGTACAAAAGGTATCAACTGATACAATAATTTTATTATTTATATATAGCAAATTTAAGCCTTCAAGTAAAAATATAAGGCACCTTTATTGTTTATTTAATATAAATGTGCGTACTAAGTGTGCACAATTGTTTGCCACATCCAAGTGTCTCCATTCTCCGTGGTGGAGCGTCCTATTATGGATTCTCTTTTCATTAGCCGAATTCGGGGTGTGTCTTCAAGGGTTAAAGCGTGTGTACCATATTTTGTTTTATTTCCTTTATTTATCCTTACGTACCTTTAGCGTAGCTTACCTGTAGGGTACGGGGATGGATCGGTAGCTACTGGTACACGAAACATTCTAGTGTCCAAGTGATACTTCCTGTTTGATAGTTCGTTTTGTAGTAATATGAGCTTTTTCGCGAAATATCGTAAGTTTGGAAACTAACAAGCAGTATATAGGTTGCAAGGATATTTTAAGAAACATTCATACTTGAAAGCACTAATAACACTACAGTATATTCGCAACAGTTTGGGTACGTAAAATGCCAATTAACGACCGATACGTAATAATATTAGTCGTTAAGTAGTAATGCAGACATGACCGGGACATGGACTGTTCTTCTATTTGACGTTGGTCCATGGGCAGCGATGATCACTTACAGGGTGAGCAGTATGTTCGTTTGCAACTTGTATAAGCTATTTTAGCAGCTACTACCTCATCTCTAAGAAATAGATGTGGCAATTTCCTACTAAGTGGTTACATAGACTTCACCTGATGACAAGCCAATACGGTCCAAAAACATTGTTATTCACCCTAAATAGAATTCGAGACCTACCGAAATAGCGTTACTACCCTTGAGGACTAAGTCGGAATGCCTCGTGTCAGTATATTATTGTATAATTGAATATTTATTTCAAAAGGAAAAAATAAACAAATACTTTTAATTGTGTTTTGATATGACGGCTGTTATTACAAAGTTAATTAATATAATTAGTGGTTAGATAATTATCAGTATATACCTAATTATACTACGCCAAAAGCTCTCGTTGAATAGACGAACCGGTACCTTCGTTCTGTTTTATATAAAACTGTAAACTCACCTCTAAGTAGTAATTCCTGATTTTCATAATTTAGTTTTGAACACAAATGCGGGTTTGAATCACTAAAGTTCTATTATAAGTCCACTCTCACTATATATAAAATCTGTAAATTTAATTTTTCAAACAATTGGTTAACTTAAAATAGTTTAACTTTAAGCCTTCCTTTTAGTGAAAATATTTCAAACTTCATCTGATACAAAATAACTGCTCATAAATAAGTTGAAAAGTCGCGAAAGTCTAAAAAATAAAGTTTGGTTAAGCGCGCGCCCGTTCGAAACTAGCTGTCGAAACGATACCTTCATGGCACGTTGTCACGCCAGGCGCGCGGGACCAACTGAGGCGCAGATAACCGCATCACGTCTTATCTCTATCATTTACATATGCGCGATCCAAAAATCAGTTTCCCATACAAACCAGGCTCCTTGATCATTTGCATAGCCAAAGAAATCGTATGCAAATCGACGCGCATTCGACCCCATTGTCGTATTAAAATATCGGAATCGGCCTATAAATCGGTAAACAGGTTTAATATATGTGATGTACCTTTGTTCGACATGCAGATAGGATTAGGGTGAGGACCCCAGGGCCAGATGTCAATGTCTTGTATTGATCTTTAACCCATTGTAAGACGAATATCGGAAATGGGTTTTTTATAATGCGTCCGTGCATTTAGATCACTTTTTTTCATAGATCCATTCTTGAGTTCCTTAATCTGTTAGAGAAAAATGATTTCAAAGGATCACAAATACCTCTTGAGAAATATTTTTATAACGAGGAATAGTTTGGAACTGTTAATAAGTGATAAAATTATCTTGAAACATATACATATGAAGGTAAAAGGTAAATTATAGTTGTAAATTTTATGTTAGGTAAATATTACGCAAGAGAAAAGGTAAAAAGTTTACTTTAAAACAATGAATTGCTGCAGAAAAGTCATGATATAC